>PVIA01003708.1:0-159825 GCA_004024845.1 Tonatia bakeri | reverse complement strand
TGTTTTTTTCTACTTTGTCCTCCAATTCGCTGATCCGATCTTCTGCTTCATCAATCCTGCTTTTCATTCCTTCTACTGTGTTCTTCAGTTCAGAAATTGTATTCTTCATTTCCTCTTGGCCTTTGTTGATAGTTTCTATTTCCTTTTTCATATTGATATAGTTTGCAGTGAGATCGTTGTAGCTTCCCTGTAGTTTCTGGAAGCTCATTGTGAGCTCATTGAACTTCCTTATAATCATTGTTTTGAACTCAATATCTGATAGTTGAGTTGCCTCTATTTCATTTAGCATTCCTTCTGGGGCTTCCTCCTTTCCCTTCATTTGCGGATTGTTTCTTTGTTTTCTCATTGTTCCTGAGACTCTTCTTGTTAACCTCTGTTTCTTAACTTGATTTGTTCTGGTTCCTTGTGTTTATGGTGTGAACTTCTGTGTTAGAATACCTGTGAGATTCAGTGGTGTAGCCTCTTTTGGGTATCCTGGTGTTCACAGCTTCCCCCTACTCGTTTTTGTGATCAGTTGGAGGAGTAAGGCAAAATGGGTTAAGACAGCAAACCAGTATTCTGTGATATTTACAGTAGCAGCGAGTAGAGAAGAGATGGGAGATCCTTTGGCTATATATAGTGCAAATCGTGATCTTCCACCCCACTATCCACGTTTTAAAAGGTATGGAAAGAAGATAAGACTCTTAGTGGAGAGGAAAGTGTTGTTAGTTAGATCTAGAAAGCTATGAGGCTGCAAGAGGTCAGATTCTGAAGTAAGGTAGGAATAAAGAATAGTAAATAGGAGTAGTCTGTAAAAGAATAGAAGTAACCCCTACATTAAAAGTGTTTAGGAAATTGCGAGGTGAGCCAAGATCTGTGAGGGGTGTTAAGTTGTATTCACAAGTGTATGGAATAAGTCTTATTTACAGTAATATTGAAGCACCAGTCTTGCGGCAGATTCTATGAGATCTAGACGACAAGAATAAGGAGCATAGAATCTGGAGTGGTGTACCAATGGGACCCAAGTGAGGGACAGTAAATTATCCACACACTGTGAATGAGGTGATTGGGGGAACCTATCAAACAACAATATAACCAGCCAAGCAAAGAAGATTATGTAGAAAGAAAAAAAAATACTATTGAAATAAAAAATGTCAGAAAAAAGAGAAAAAGATAATATAAATTTGCAGGCAAAAACAAACAAAAACAAATAACAACAACAAAAAAGAACAGAAGATGTATTGCAGGAGAGATGGATTTGGAGCAGAAGTAATAGTACTAAGATGGATGGAAGAGAATCATAAGGAATTGAGAGATATAAAAATAATAAGAGTTTAAAAAAATAAGTTGCTTAATAAACAAAAACAAGATAAAATCAAACAATCAAACAACAACAGCAAGATAAGGGGGAGAAGAAAAAAGAAAAAAGAAAGAAAAAAAGAAGAAAACACACACACACAGAGAAAAAGAAGAAATAAACAAAGAAACAACAACAACAACAAAACAAAAGCAAATTAAAAACAAAACAAAACAAAAAAAACCTCTTGTGGGAATGTTCCTGCCAGCTCAGCAGGCTGAGAGGCAGTAAGAATGCGTTTCACCCTTCTGAAACAGAACTCAGTCAGACTCAGGGCTGGCCACCAGCTTTTCCCAGAAATGATTGCTGCCTCCGTCTGGGCTCAGGGCGCAAGCTGCGGAGGTGGCAAGGGGTTGTGCCCCTCCCCCAGCTTCGCCACCACAGGCTCTATGCTCAGCGAAGCACCCGCCTCTCTTCCGGGTTCACGGACTGCAAGGAGTCCCGCACTTCACCTCTGTGGGCTCCACGCTCGCGGGAAGCCCCGTCTCTCCTCTGGTTTCCCGATGGAGCCTCCGGGGTTTGGGAGGTGTCACGTATTTCCCTTTGCCCCTGCTGCCGTGGGCCCCGGGGACCCGTGACACGCTGTGTAATTTCTGGGCTCCCCAGCTCGAAAGTCAGCAACCCCAGCAGGGCGCGCGCCCGATCCAAATCACCTCAGCTCCGGAAGCCCTTCCCTTGTTCCCGGCTGTGGGGTCTCAGTCTTCCCCAGAACCACACACTCCCCTGATTGGGGGCGTGGGCGCCCAGGGCAAGGCCCCCTTGGTCCGGCAGACTGGGTACTCACTGTTCCCCGGAAAGTTCGTGGGTGCACACAGCTCCTGCGCTTCTGCTTTCTGATCCTTGTCTGGGGATGGGGACGGGGCGGCGACTCCGCTCTCCGGGTGCCCGGAGACAGACCCTGGAGCTCCCACCTGCTCTCCGCTCCTAGCACAGGTCCCTTTTGTTCCCGAAGACGTGCTCCTACCATCTGTTTATTCAATGTCTGGTCAACTTCTGATGCCCTGTTTTCATAAATGTTGCGATATTGGTGGTCTCCTGCTCTGTCTCTCCTCACATCAGCCAAATTCTCCCCCAAGCAGTGGAGAAGGGGATCAGGACTCCTCCCACAACACCGCCATCTTCCTCACCAAGAATCTTGATATGCGTATTTTGTGTGAAGGAAAATTTTACTTAATGCTGATTCGTACTGTTAAGTGACATATCCATTCCCTTGATGATCCCCTAATTATGTAATGTTAGAGTTGTTTTTCTTCCCAGTGGCAGCTTCACATTTGCAGGCCCTGTTAGTCTGCCTACATCTTGGCTTAATGTAATTCTTTTGGTTTTTCTTTGTTGTTATTTCTGTTTGGAATTTAAGCTTTTGAAATGTGAATAGTTCTAAATCTTGGAATCAACTTAATAATTTACTTTATTTAAAATCCACTTAGTTCAGGAATTTCCCAATAACCTTATGGGGTTTTTAAACCCTCTATAGGGCTTTAAACATGACATTGAGAATTTGTTAAGCTGTTAGGAGTCATTGGTGTGTGTGAGTGTTTAATGTGAAAATTAATCTAACATCATTTTACAAACATAATGCATTTTATGGACATGACTAGTGCAAGGGGAAAAGTATTTTTTATCATGACATTACCCACTTTATTGCCTAAAGACACCTGAGTTCAAATGTCCACCTCTAAACTACCATGTCAGTGAGCCTAGTCTGTCTCCTTGAAAATATGGTACACCTCTGGCTCATTTCAAAAAGGCCTGGTGAAGATTAATCCAGATACATTTCTTTTTTTTTTTTTTTAAGATTTTATTTATTTATTTTTTTAGAGAGGGAAGGGAGAGGGAGAGAGAGAGAGAGAAACATCAATGTGCGGTTGCTGGGGGACATGGCCTGCAACCTAGGCATGTGCCCTGACTGGGAATCGAACCTGCGATACCTGGTTCACAGCCCGAGCTCAATCCACTGAGCTATGCCAGCCAGGGCTCAGATACATTTCTTGATCAATGAACTGATTGCTCAAAATATCAGTTGATTTCAAGATGGCGTATCTGTGAAGAGTGGGGGACAACAACAACATCCTAAGTTTCCAGTGTTTTGCTACAGCAGTGGTGCCTGTTTAGCTAAATCGTCCCAAAAATGTTTTCTTCAGCACATGGTTCCAAGTCTTTAAAGATGGGAAGAAACAGAAAGTTACTGTCTTTGAGCAGTGTTCTGAAGTTTACAAAACACATTCTTGCATCTGCTCCCACTTGATTATTCTGACAGCTCCTTCTCCCCATTGTATAGATGCCTCAGCCAAGGAACCAAAAGTGTGAAAATTGCCTGAGGCTATCCTTTTGGTCAGGGGTAGAGCCTGAAAGACAACACAGGTTTCTCCCTCCTGGCCTGGTAATATTCTCCAAGCATTAAGGTGACTGCTTTGACCTTGGACTCGGTTTTTATATGCCAACTACTCTGTAGCCCTTACACATCTATTTACCAAGGAACTAACTTGAAACTAAACATCAATTACATGGAGCTAAAGCAACTCAGAGGGTGTGTCTATGGAGGGGTGAGGGATTCAGACTACAGAGTCATGAAGACTCTGGTGGGTGCCGAATAGATTTTTTTATGGTGACATGCTATATAATGGGCCGTAGGATGTGACCTGGGCAATTTAGACAATTTTGAGGGCAGGAGTATTTGAATAAAAGGTGAACATCGTAGAAACCAAGAGGATCTGGTTGAATGGAAGGAGGCTATGGAGGCTGCTCTGTGTTCTGCCCATCTGCCAATCAAAAGAAGACAACATTTATTGTGCAGTGGTAGTGCCACTCTTAGGAAAAAGGAGGCTTGTGGTAAAGGGGCAAGAGGGAAGGTATGACCTATCACGCTGAGGAAGGGATTTTGCTCTAAAATTTCAAGTCACCTATTCCCCTATGACTCCCTTTCCCACTTGTAGTTCTTATTCTTTCATGTGTCCTAATTTTAGCTTGGTTGGGCCAAGAGATCTCAGTCCAATTTTATTATTTGTAAATTTTTGTGTTTGTGAGAATAGACTATCCCTGTGAACTAATATTAATATAGGGCTTGTGGCCTTTTCCCCCCCAGAGGAACAAAGAAACAGCATCATTAACTCCAGTTTGGAATCTGTCATCTCGTCAAATGCAAACAGCATCCTTAATTCCAGCAACAGCTTACAGCCCAACATGAACTCCAGTGACCCAGACCTGGATGTGCTCAAACCCACCCGGCCCAGCTCACTGTAAGTATGATGTTTGCTTGCCTGTTATAGCTGGCCCTGATCAGCTGTTCTGCCCAGCATTTGTTCTCAGGCCCCATTTGACTTTGAGCATTTTCCTTCTCCCTGAACTTGGAGCTTGGCTGGTTTGTTATAGATTAATCATTATTTGTAACATACTGCTTCTTGGCTTTGGTGATCTATGACTTACCATCCTGCTGAGATGGCTTTGATGATGGCTGTTGCCTGTGCTGGCTGCTGAGCATGAAGAGCAATTTCTTTTGGTTTTATAAACATTCAGACACTGTAGTAGCTCAGTAGATCACTGGCCAAGTCTCTTCCTTTCATTTATGTTGTCTCGGTTTCCCTTCTCCCTGACTATGTTGAGAATGTTCTTTCCAGAGAAGAATCCCCAAGTAGCCCTTTGAATCTTTAGATCCTCAACCCTTAGTGTGACTGATCACAAACCAGAGACTGGAAAAAAGAAGAGCCTTTGTTGCTTCATTCTTGGGTGTTGAGCACCTTTAGCCAAGACAGGCAGTTGTGGGGCTGCCTGTCCAAAGCTTCATGGAAATTAGATCTACTCCATGAGGGCCAGAAAGTCCTCCCTTGTGGTTTCATTCCACATTGCTTAGCTTGCTTCCCCAGACCACCCCATAAATTGTGTCAGCTAGAGCTTTTGCAGAAAGAATGTGAGGCCATGACCAGAAGGGATGGACTCCCAGGCTACAATTGTGAGAGACTCAGGAAAAGCAGAGTTGACTTTGCCTTTCTCTGGTGAAAATAGTTTGTGGTTCAGCCACAGATTGTTTTAAGGGCACTTGTTTCCCTTAGTGAGGCACCGGGATGTCAGAATCTTTTCATTCCCCTCTGTATGTTGTGGTTGCATGAACCAGCACACCTTGGCATTCTGTCTTTTTAAGATATTGACAGACGTGACTAAAAAGGGCCCAATAATTTTTGTCTTAGAAGAGACTAAGGCTATTATATTAAGGTTTGGGAGGAAAAATGACTCTAAAATGGACTTATGAGGTAATTATACTGTAAACGCAATAACTGTGTAAGGTGAAATCATACATGGAGAAAGTCAGGTCACATTTTAGTTGTTGGCTTTAAATCCTACCTTGATTTTCAGGGAGTTAAGTGACTTACCTGTTATTTGGTAATGTGTTTGTTCACCAAAAAGTGAACCAGTGCCTTAAGAGCTCAAAATAATTTAACTTGTTCAGGTTATGAGCAGTGAGATTCACTTCTTCCCTGTGGCCAGACTTGCCCATATGCTGTATGGCTTTCTCAGGTGCTCCTAGACATTAAGGAGATTCTAGTTTCTTTTTTTTCCTCCATTTTGTTTAATCTCTGTACCTACCAGTTGCTGAAGTGATTTGTTGCTCAGCATGAGCAAGGTTGCTTAACATCCTCTGGTTCTAGCCACAGTATCAACTAGTGGTCTTTAATCTTTGTTTTCAGTAGCTGGGGGCTGGGAGTCTCCTGTATCACTGCTGAGTATAGTATGTTCAAAAAGGCTGCTTCAGCAGCTAAGTAAAAAGGGAGGTATGTCTTTTAAACAGATCCTGGAAGAGGGGACTTAGGCTTTTTATTTTTCAGCTGTCTGGTGATTTGTTTTACATAAAACACTGGGGGTGACTCCATCTGGTTCATGCCATCCAGGGGACTATTCCCTGCCTGCTGCAGATTTTAGGGGCCTTTCCCAGGGAAGGGAGGGTGATGCCAGGAGCAGTTCTATCTGTCTTCCTTTGGAGGAGGATTAGAGGTAGGAATGTGATGTGTTTCCAACAAGACTGGTCCTTCCAAGCTGAGTGAAGATCTGACTGGTACCTTTTAGTTTTGAGCTCAAGCAAGACTGTTCTTGAGGTGGAAGGACTGTGGATGCCAGCACTGACACCAGAACTTGCAGTGCCCCTGAATGAGGGCCAGGCAAAGGTCCCATAGGCTCTGCAGGAGGTTCACCCACCATGTCTGACACTAGGGGCAGTAAGATGTTCTCCAGTTGTACCTCTTGTTTTTTTTCTGCCTGGAATTTGCTCATGTGGGCTATGGACAGAAGCTGGGTAGTCCAGGTAAGCAGAAATCACAGTATGTTCCCTGAGTAAATTAATTCTCCAAAGTCTGTTGACACACTGTGCCATGGTGATTGGACTCAGTTGCAACCAACTGAGCCCAGTAGGTCTCACCCTCAGTTCTGGGCCCTTTTATTCCCTCCAACGTTGTTGACTTTGATGTGCACAGAGATTCTTGAATGGGAACACTTAATGATGCAGATGAAAACAAAACAAAACAAAAATCGGGAGTAGGGGATTACCATTAACTAGACAATTAATTAGGCATAAGGTGGGGAACTAGTCACCAGAAAACTGTTCTTCTTTTTATTTTGTTCATTTGTTTTTCATTATTTTCATAATGATTGGAATGATCACTGTGACCGTGGAACAACCATAATGAAAGAAACACATTTGTGACATAGCACTCTTTGGTATTCCAGAGACCGCACTTCGCTGTCTCATTGGTAAATCGTTGCTAATTCTCCAAGGAGATGAAGGCCCTCTTGTGTGTGTGACCATAATGCTAAGTCAGGCATCAAAATTAGAGATGCCATCATTCCAGCCATGTCAGGGCAAAAAAAAATCTGTAAAACATACAAAGCACTCTTAAAATTCAACATTAAGTAAACCAACAACCTAATTAAAAACTGGGCAAAAGATCTAGAGAGACACCTCACCAAAGGAGATGTACAGATGCAAATACATAAGCATATGAAAAGATGCTCAACATCTTATATCATTAGGTAATTCCAAATTAAAACAATGAGATATCACTACACACCTATTAGAACAGCTAAATTCATAATACTGACATCAAATGCTGGTGAGCATGTGGAGAAACCAGAACTCTCATGCACTGCTGGTGGGAAAGCAAAGTGAAACAGCCACTTGGAAAGATAATTTGGCAGTGTCTTACAAAACTAAGCATATACTTATCATGTGACACAGTCTAGCAAACACACTCTTTGGTGTTTACCCAAATTAGCTGAAAACTTATGTCCACATAAAAACCTGCCCACAAGTGTTTATAATAGCTTTACTCATAATTGCCAAAACTTGGAAGCAACCAAGATGTCCTTTAGTAGGTGAACAGATAAACAAACTGTAGTACATCCAGACAACAGAATATTATTTAGTGATTAAAGAAATGAGCTATCAAGTCATGAAAAGACATGGATGAACCTTAAATGCTTATTACAATACTAAGTGAAAGAAGCCACTCTTAAAAAAGTACAACATGGATCACCCTGGCTGGTATAGCTCAGTGGACTGAGCATGGGCTGTGAACCAAAGGGTTGACAGTTCGATTCCCAGTCAGGGCACATGCCTGGGTTCTGGTCCTGGTCCCCACTGGGGCCACGTGAGAGGCAACCACACATTGATGTTTCTCTTCTCTTTCTCCCTCCCTTTCCTTCTCTCTAAAAATAAATAAATAATTTTTTTTTAAAAAAGTACAACATGGTATAATGTCAACTTTGTGTCATTTTGGAAAGGCAAAACTGTAGAGTCAGTAAAAAGATTGTGGATAGTAGATATGAAATATTATGCATTTGTCAAAACTCATAAAACCAATTGAACCCATAAAGCAGATCCTCATGTTGTAAACTATGAACTTTAGTTAATAATAATTAACTGATATTGGTTCATGTGTTTTAACAAATGTATTGATAACATGCTAATGAAAGATTTTAATAATAGGGGAAACTTAGGGACTGGGTAGAGGTATATGGAAACTGTTATTTTGAACAATTTTTCTGTAAACCTAAAACTAAAAAATAAAGCCTATTTATATATTTTTGAAAAAAATCTAAATTTCTAGCTTCTCCTAAAAGTTATAAGATATGGCCACATTGAAACAGTATGTTACTTGGTAATAGATGGACGATGCTCTTCGGTTCGTATCTCCTGCCTGTAGGCCTGTGACAGATTAAATATAGCAAAGAATCTTCGCAGCCCCTCCCTCTAGGAGATGGAGTCCTGGAATCTAGGATGGCCTTCAACCTAGATTTGGCTGATAGAGTGTGGTAGAAGTAGTATCACGTGACTTTCAAGCCTAGACCACAAGGCCTTGTTGATATCCATCTCATTCTCTTGGAACCCAGTCACCATGCAAAAAAACTCAGTCTAGCCTCCAAGAGAAAAAAAGACCAGCTGTCTCAGCCTAGCCTGGGCTAGCCTGGTCCACCAACCAGTTGAAAGCAGCCACATGAGTGAGTCCAGGAAAGACCAAAAGGAAAGCTACCCAATCAACTCCCAGATTTATAAGAAATAATAGATTGTGGTTGTTTTAAGCCCCTGAGCTTGGGCCAGTTTATTCAGCAATATTTAACTGACACAAGACCTATGAATTTGTGACCTTGGAGTCGTGGGTAACTAACTGCCTTGGAATTGGACTGAGCTGCCTGGGTAAGGTAGGAATGCGTGAAGTTTATCACTGTAGAGTAGGGGCAGCCTCTCAATTTTCGGAATCTTCTTTGAAAGAAAATGACTTATAAATGAGGTTCTGAGAAGTTAAGAAACAAAACCAAACCCATAGCTAGTGGCTGAGGCAGTGAGAAAGATAGCTTAAACACAGACATGCCAAGCAGGAAACCCTAGGTAATCCTGGCAGCAACATCGACTAGCTGGTGCCAGTCCTTGACCCTGAGCATGCCCATCCCCTCACTCCCTGTGGTGGAAAAATAGGGCTGACCTGTCTCTCAGAACACAGCTTGTTCAGTGGATGCCTACAAAGGACTGCAGAAGTAAAAGTCACTCTCTTCTCTCACAATCAACAAAAGAATTGGCATTGTACCACTACTTCCTGGAAGACAGTGAATTTTAAGGAGGAGATAAACAAAAGAAATCAGGGGATGTCCCACTACATAGGATACTGCCATAATCCCCCCAAATTAAAAGTGAGTAGATGAAGGCTTGCTTTAGACTCCTGAGGTAGGGATGGAGGGATTTGTTAAAACTGAAAGAAAGTTAGGGAGTTGGGGGATGATTACAGCCATGGCGGAGCCCACCTGGGAGTTCTCCCTGCCTAAGTGGTCCTTACCCCTAAAAAATAACTCACTTGCCAGTAGCCCCATAAATAAAATGAATTTTTCTCATCCTTTCCTCTTAACACACACACATGCATTTCCAAGTTATTTCTGGTGACCTAAAAGATGAGTGCATGCCAAGTGCCTTCAAATTCTGCCAGAGTCAACCATCCTCTCCCATCTTAGTGGCTAGTGAGAGGCAAGAGCACAGTCCCTGGAATCCAGAGGATAAACAAGGCTGCTTCCAGCCTGAGTTGTTTCTCTGAAGCACTGTTGGCTCCTTTGGACTTTGATTCAGCTGCTCTCAGATTAAATCTGGGGAAAACTTCCCTTTAGAGCGACCTCTGAAATTCTACTTACGTTTTACTTATTCAGGCAACACTCATTCAACAGATAACATTTGAACACCTACTGTGTGACAGGCATTATTCTGAGTGATGAAGATACGGTAATTTAAAAAAAAATGAGGGTTTCTTTTCTTACTGATTTTATATTCCAATGGAGATGGGAGGTGAATCACTATCTAATACAGCAGATGTTGCATTCTTTAGAGAAAACTAACGTAGAGGAAAGAAGGTATGGATTTGAAGAGGAGGGAAGCAAGTTACTTCAGTTCTTCTGGCTCAGTTTCCTCATCTGTAAAAAAGGATAATCCTACCGTCCTCACAAAGGTGTGAAGATTAAATGAGATCATTCTTTATCTCATTTACATGCCTATCACTATGAATGCCAGTTATTACTGCTATTACTTTGGAGGGCCTCCACATAGTACCCTTTCTCTCTTACTTCCTCAGCTTTGGTGTGTATTTTTTGTGTGCAGACAGATGCCCTCACCTATCCCCACTACTTCCCACCTTAAATTGAGACCAGCACTGTCAGTCCAATCTTTGAGGTATCAGTGAAAAGAAGGAATTTCTATAGAGACAGGTGCTGTACCACCTTAAACAAAGACCAGCTGGGATAGGCACACCTGTTCCTGAAAAATTTGGAAACCTTCAGACCCCACGGGATACTTGATGAGTTTCATGCACTGCTATTATTTACTGAGACCAAATGAATCACAAAATGAATAATATGCATTAGACAAGTGATAATTTATGGCATATCTTTAAAGTAATTTTGCCACCTAAGTGCTATTTTATGTCAAAAAAGCTACACCCAAGCAGGCAGCTATAATTTCACTAGAATGACTTTATTTATCATCCTTTGGAATGCACGGGTTTGAAAGAGGAAGTTTTTCCTCTTTGGTTGAGTCAGTTTTCTGTGGAGGAGGATCTTTCCTGTTAGACTGAGGATCCTGTTTCTCACCCACCTCCAAACAGAAAAGGTCTCTTCAGACTGATTTCCCTAAAAACTTGGTGGCGTTCCCCACCTTAGGAAATAATTTGAAAGCATAATCATTTTCACAAGGAATCAGACACCTTTTCTTGTTTCTCTTCAACCCCCATGGTGTTCCCAGCCTGCTCATTCATGGTCCTTTCTTGGTCAAACCCGAAACCATTCCTTTGACAATTAAGTCTCCTGGGGCCACCACGGCCACGTAGCTCCTCCATGTTCCCTTGACATTTTCAGAGATAGCCACTTATATGACCTGTATTCTTGTTTTCTAAGTGGCTTCCTGTCAGCTTTTCCGGTTCCCCAGCCAAGATCTCTCTCGCCAGTCAGGAGTCCAGCTGGCTTCCTTGGTTGAGGGTGGGGACTCCTGCCTGGTGACCCATCCGATTTTTATTGGGTAAACGTGTTTGGTCATTAGTGGTTCTATTTCACATAAAAATTGCTCAAGGCAGCCCTGACACAATATGTCCCAGAAGAATTTTGTTCCCAAGCACCAGCGCAGCCAGTGGCACTTGGGTCTGTATAGCCTGTCAGCAGAGGGGGTATGGAAGGAGGCGGGGATGGGACACAGTTCCAGAGCTCAGCCACATCTATGTTTTCCAATGTAGTGAAAATCACAAGTGGAAAAATGTTTGCCTTCACTCTCATTATTGTGTTCTTTCCTCCTTTACAAGCTTAAAACACATAAAGAGTCTCAATGTTTTTCCTATAAATTAATTAATCTTGCTAATATTCTACAACAATTCCTAAAATATGCCATGACACAGAGTGGATGCTAAAACCTTGGAGTTAAATTAAACTTATGAATGTATGAATTTTATTCTGAATTTAGCTGCCCTTAAGTGCCTTATGACACTGCATTGTACATGTATAGGTGGGTGTTAGGCATTTTAAATCTCAAGTTTATGGTAGAGTCTTTAGGGAAGGAACTGGGCTTAAGACACTGCATGGCTCTCAGCACTGTCAAGCCTGTGAGGGGACTTGGGAGGAACTCTACAATGCCATTTTTCTCAGAGTTTGATTTGAAATTGTTTCTCTCTCTAGGTATATAATTTGGGGGACTTCTACTGATATCCATAGATTCATATCCTAAACTGGGTAAATTAAAATCACATTAGAGTTAAAGTATCGCCTCCCAAACCTTTTTAGTCAGTTTGGAGAGCAGGTGTTTTCTCAGCTAGGAACACATTTCTAGTTGGAAACGGCCTCAGGATCTCATTTTTAACCCCTCCTCTGCATTAAGAATCTGGAAACCAAGCAGGATTTACTGTCAGCTCCATTGGGTCTTCCTGGGCAGCATCTCAGCCCAGTGCAGTCAGTGGTCCTCAGGGTATGTGCTCCTGCAACCAGAGTCAGTGGAACCACCTAGGAACGTGTTAGGTGTACGCATTCTCAGGCCCCACTCCAGACTTACTGGATCAGTAATTTGGAGGAGGGGCCCAGCACTCTGTTTTAGCAAGCCTTGATTCTGCCACATGCTGAAGTGTGAAAACCATAGTCCTAGTGCATTAGGTTGATGGACTTCCACAAGAATAAAATCAGGATTTACCTCATTGTAAAGTTCCCAAGGCCAAGCCTGTGTCATCACTCACTGGCACTCTGTCCCTGCAGTTGTGGTAGTTGTGGGGCATAAGAACAAACTGCCCTTAGCCTTTGAGATTGGTCGCAACTTATTAGGCTGAGGACTGAGGGGTTTGCTTCTCAGGGCAACCCAGTGAGCTCACCAGTGCTGCACTTTCCAGCTCCCCAAGGAAGCCAGCTAGCTGCTTTGCCAGTGCATGCCTTTTGGTCACAAATAAGAGAGGGTGGGCATGTGAATTAATCAAACCAACAGGTTTTTTTTCGAATGAGCACCTACTGTGGATGTAACATGACAAGACCAAGACCTTTGCATAGACAGGAAAACAGTTCTTGGGATATGTGCTGCTGAAAGGAGTGGATCGGCATCAGCATGCTCAGGGGATATGGGGCTTGAGTCAGCATTGCGCACAGTGGTGGATGAAGTGGGGACAGGTGGAAAGGCAGGGATCTAGCTCAACAGATTTGTGCCCAGAGCCTTTAGTATGTGAATCTCCGAAAGGGCATGTGTTATGCTGCATTTCCACAGCTCAGGAAATGCTATTCTAAATCGACCCTCTTCTTTTGAAGGGAAAATGTGTATCTCAGAATGGATGACATTGTTATGGTAGAGATCCTTCAGGAGAACAGAGGTTTAGTTTATATATAAATTTACAGCCACAAATAGCTCTCTGAAGGACAAAATGGGATCTGGTATAAGGAGAAGCCCACATGGCCTGGTAATGAAGCCTTGGTCCTGCTATTTCCTAACTGTGTAAACTTGGGAAGTTATTTGACATCTCTGAGCTAAACCTATTCTCTGAAATGGTAATAATAATAGTAATAAGAAGACCAACATTCAGGGTTGTTGTGAGGTTTAGGTGAAATGATGCCTGCATAACACTGAGTAAATTGCCTTGTGCATAATAACTGGTTGACAAAAATTACTTGCTACTATTATTTTTTGTAAATTTTATTTTTTTAAAGATTTTATTTATTTACTTTCAGAGAGAGCAGAAGGAAGAGAGGGAGAGAAACATCAATGTGTGGTGCCTCTCGCACACCCCCCACTGGGGGACCTGGCCCACAACCCAGGCATGTGCCCTGACTGGGAATCAAACCAGAGACCCTTTGGTTTGCAGGCCAACACTCAATCCACTGAAATACATCAGCCAGGGTACTATTATATTTTTATTACTGTATCTTTATTTATTCTTAGACTGCTCTCTTACCAATGAACAGTCCCCTAATGTTCATTTCTTTCAGTGGTGGCAGGAGATAGACACTCAATGTTTATTTTTGTTTATTTGATACTAATGTGACAAAGAACAACCCAGATTAAAAAGGAAATGAGAATTTTAAAATAAGATACCTAAAATTAAATTAACTACAAATAACAAAGTACGCTGAAATCAGTGGAAGCACCCCTTTTCAGAGACAGGGTTCAAGCTGTTTGCCCAAAGTGAGGCTTAGGTGTTTACTTCAGGAGCCTTGTCAAGCCATCTGCCCTGTTGTTTCTCCATTGGGTGGAACCAATTGGACACAGACTAATTAGACTAGAACCCAAATTGCAATCTTGAGTGTCACTGGGGGATAACTTAGCCTCAGAAATTCCTTTTCAGCCTATGTCTCTGTGTAAATTTGACTGCCATTATGGCCAAATTAAAAACAGTTTCTGAAAAGAATTATTCTGAAATTCTGATCTTAGTCATTTGCTGCATCTGCTCTCTCAGGTTCTCTTCTAGTGCCTATCAGCTTCCTCCTCAAGGAAGTGGTGAGGTTCTAACCAAAACATTGATTTAGTGTCCCTTCCAATACTACTTACAAATTGAAGAGGTGAATGTGTTATTCTCTGGCTATTGCCAAAAATGCCCAGAAAAGGGGAAAAAATGCTGTTGTAAGGACCACCTTGTTGCCCTGCGTGAAGAAGCCATGTCTTCGGAGGGAACCAAGATGGTATTGTCCGCAAAGAAATAAAAACAAACTTGTCTGCCCAAGGTACATATGTTATTACAGTCCTAAGAAGAAACTTCAACACAGTGAAAATAGCATAATTCAAGGAGGGTTTATTACAAGGAATGGGGGCAGGAGAACACATAAACCAGAACTAGTAGCGCCTAACTAATTACCGTTCTTAGGCTGAAGGGACTTGAGGAGAAAGCATTTACTAGAACCCAGAAGGGGAGAAAGTCCTACAGCGTTGGCACCTTAAAAGGGCTTTTGGCTGAGGCACTGATCCTGGTGGAGGCGACTTCTCAGAAAGGGAGACAAAGGAATAACAACCTTGGCTCTCCTTCCTCCTGCTAATCTCCTGCCAGAGCCCTCCCACTCCGCCTTGGTGAACCCAGCGGGAATCCAGAGGGTGTAGAAAACCCTGTCGATGGATTCCATGCTGGTTAGCCCCCAGAGACGAGGGCAGGCTGGAGAGTGGATGTCATCCAGCACAGATTTATATTTATAAAAGCCAAAGAGGGGGACCAGAAGGAATAACCATCATAATGGACTGCCTGAATAAATGGTAGAGTGGGATACTACCCAGTATAGCAGAGGAATGAGGTAGGTCTCCATACACTGTATGGACCAACCTTCAAAGGTGCATTATGGGCAAAAGCAAGTTTTAGGAGAGTGTAACTGTGGTTGTCAGTCCACACTATACACATTAGAACCACCTGGGGAACCTAAAATAAAACATACCAACCCCTAGTCCCCTTTCCTGGAGCCTCAGATTTCATTGATCTGGGGTGAGATCTGAGTTTGGCTGTTTCTTAAACTTCCTAGGTGATTTTGATAAACAGCTAGATTTGAAAACCTTTGGTGAGCATTGCCTGATTCTTCTTATATAAGAATCCAGGGGCATATATACCAACAGTTGTGTGAACACATCTGTAATGTTTCTAGAAAGACACAGGGGAATGAATCCATGGTTGTCTCTGACAAAGTCAGATGGGACAGTGGCCTGTGGTGGAAGGGACACTGACTGTTCCTTTCAACACTACTCTTTTTTAGAATCGGAATTTTTTTACATGGACATGCATTGATGAGGTTTGAAAATGTAGTTAAAAACAGATTTCCTCAGTTTTGGAATCACCATTCCTTTATTGTCTTCTGAAAGTTGTGGGGTGCATCTTTGTGAGGAGGGATTTTTAAATGCATGTGCTTTTATTTCTTCCCAGTTTTATTGAAAAATAGTTAACATAGATCACTCTATATGTTTAAGGTATACGGCATGGTGGCTTGATTTAAAAAATATGAACACTTCATGAATTTGCGGGTCATTCTTACATGAGGGCTGTGCTGTATCATGTCAGTTTTTAGTGTGTATGTTGCCAAAGTGAACACCAGGAATTTTTTTTAACCTTTAAAATTTGTTACATTCTTAATATTTAGGGATCTGAGTAAGAAGTTGATGTTTGATTAAAGAATAAGGCCTGTACCAAGGAGGTGTTGTTTTTGGTGTGTTATAAATACAGTTGAGTCGGTTTGAATTATTTAATGACCTCAGGACTCCTCCTCTTCAGGTTGGTCTGTCCAAGGCTCCAGTTTAGTCTAGTAAATGGTAACTGCTGGGACCGCAGAGGAAAGTGCTCTCAGGATGCTGAGTACAGTGGTTCCAGTTAGACCCCTGCATCTGGGCTGATAGCAGATTTCTTATTAATTTAGGAAGCCCTAGTGTAGGAAACCAGAAAGTCATTTTTTACATTGAGCAGTTAGCTACTCATGAACTTCTCCCCCATCCCCTCAACTGACATTGTGAAATTTAAGTAGTTCAGTTTTTCTTGAGCTATATATAGTTCTTTCACCTGATCTTCTTCTGTCATTCTGTATCTGTTATCTGCCCAATTTCCTTTAAAAGCTGCATTTTTAAAGCATAATATATAATGGAAAAACCTTAACTCCTGACCTTTGTGGAAATATATTAGAGTTACTCAATAATAATTAGCAGTTGCCCTGGTAACCTCAGATGCACTACTTAAATCACCTGTATTTGTCAGTATCCCCTGCCTTCTAGACAGTAAGATCACTTGCTTCCTGCTAAGGAAAAAAGGAACAATTTAGTAAATTTAAAATGCTCTTCAACTTCTTGTGTTAAGAATAGAAGTGACACTCTTTGTTATTAGGCACACTGAAAAGATGGCTTTTGCTTTGTTTTTTAGTGACTAAAGTAGAGACAATGGAGGGAAATCATCTTAGGTTTTAAGCAAGCTGAAAGCCCTGTTCAGTTTATTTTGTTCACTACTGTACTCAGAACTTCTGATGATCTAAGCAGGTGAAACTTACAGATTAGAATTTAAGGATAGTGGCACCCTGGATGGAATGGGAGAATGAAACTGGCAAGGCCCTTATTATGTCATGTCAAACATCACTGACAAGGATGATTAAAGCCCTGTTACCTTCAGCGCTTTGACTTGAAAAAGACTTGAAAGTTGGAAAAGTGAAAGCTGAAGCACAAGAGAGGTTTCTTCAAATAAATGTATTGACATCAACTCTGTGAAGAAGCCTATCTCTATTCTTCCTTCACTTCCAAACACCATGCCTTACAGCACAGACCTCATGGTTAGCAGGGCTGTATAACTCTCTGCTTCTTCTGGGGGAGAAACAGCCCCACCCTCTCACACCATGCGTCCTTCTTCCCTTTCTTCTGTTGACCCTTTGTGTGAAAGTGGAATTAGAGGAAATATGTCCTTAGTCATCCCATGGCAGCACTTACAATGTGCAGTTGTCTCAGTGAAAATAAATTGGCAGGAGATCACAAGTCAAGAAGTGGAGTCATGGGAATCCTGGACATGCGAACCCAGCAGAGACAAGATCCGCATGCTAGTGACCAACATAGCTGATGTGATCACACCAAACAGCAGTTAGACCCAGTACTGTCCCAAATGACAGCTGCAATTAAGTAATTTTTGCAGAAGAATACCCACTAGCTGCTCTTCCACAACACCCTACCCTTTCTTAAATCTCAAAGGAACACAAACTTACCTTCATCTTTTGTGCCCCTTTGGAATATGGCACCTCCAGTTGAATATCTCCTGGTATAGTCTGTCTGTTCTCTAGAGCCCTTGTGAATGTCAGCATTCAAAATAAGCTGGGTCAGACAGACAGAACCTTCCTAGTCAGTTTACTAAATCCTGTTAAAGATACTGTGTCAGGCATAGGAAAGAAACTAAAAAATACTCTTCTCTCAAATCTCTTACAGCCCGGATGGGGGAAATCTGCATACATGGGGGTATGTCAGTAGTGAGTGAGTGTCCTGGCCATTCACTCAGAAATATTTATGATGAAATGGATTGTCTTCTCTATTTACGTTGTGTGGACAGGGGTTCCAGTAATCTCCCCACTTCATCTTCTAATTTTCTTGCCTGCCTGTGTCCATCTTAGTGAGAGTGGGGGAGGGGGAGTTCTAGTTTTATGACCCAACTTTTTTTATTCCGTTAACCAGAAGACTTCCTATGTCTCAGACTTGGCCAGTTATCAAACATTGATTGGGCTTATAAAAGAAAAGATGGCACAGTGTCCCAGGTGTTTGTTTGTTTTTTTCCACAGAAGTCTCTATGGATCTAACATTTTAGATGCCAAAATAATTAAAATTTGAACTGTAAGAAAGATGTAGAGAGAAAAAATATTAAAAGGAATGAAAAGTTGGAATTTGATCATTTGAACATGTTGCATTTTTAAAGTCCCCCTACCCATACCACCACCACAATTTCTCATTAAGACAGTTCACTATTAGGATAATACTTGATGAAAAATCTGTAACAATTTCTTATATAAAGCCCTGCACCAAATATCCTGTTCAACTGAAATTTAATTCATACCTTAAAGGATTGCTTCCTGGCCCTAAATGGAAAAGGAAAGTTCTTGAGAATTAGTTCTTTAAACTCTGAATCAGAATAGCCAGGAAAAATAAGTGAAAAGAGGCTATGCCTCACCATGGGTAAAGAAAGGTTTGCTAGTAAATTCTCATGCAACACTCAAATTTCTGGGTAGGGGTGAGCGTTCTTTTTTCTGGTTCTTGATCTATAAGGAAATTCTAAGTTAAATTCCCTCTTCCTCACAGGCCAGCAGTTAAGTTCTGCTTAACTTCACAAGTCAATCAGATCTTATGCCCACAAACCAGCACCTTGGTTCGTCATTACGAAGAAACTCTTTCGCTGTAATTTTCTTTGCATACCTGGCTGGTTTTTATAGACTCTTCTTTTACTTCCAGAAATGTCAGCTCCTGAGTTTGTTCTTTTCAAGGTACAATGCAATAACCAATTCCAGAGGTGAAACAAAGGCGGGCTTATTAGAACCTGAGTGGCGTTGATATGTTGAATACTGCTTGCTCTGAATTGGGCCATTGGGAGCTCTATTAGTCAAGCTTTGGTGCTACTGTTGACACTCAGAGTCAGCTGCTAGCCTTATTCATTAATTTTGGTGCTCCTCGTAAGCAAATTCACTGAACTTGGCACACCTTGGGAAGAATTAGGTCTTTACGTGCAAAAGGTTTAGCAGAAACCTAAGACCCTTATCTAGAACATGAATATGTAATCAGTATGCCAGCATCCAAACAGGAGAGCAATGTGGCATTAGGCAGAACCCTATTTGTGTGTTGCCACAGCCTTATGCTTAGCTTTACTCCAGATTCATCTAGAAATACGAGAATTTGTAGAAAAGAAGAGAAAGAAAGCACCATCTCTGCTCAAACAAGGAGATCTATGTTTGTTACCTTGTAAGATTCCCCTCTTCTCTGAAAAGGACAGGATCCTTTCAAGACTGCTTTCCTGCACATCACGCAGGGCTGCCTTTGCTCTGTAGGGTAGTTGTGGGACTGGAATGTGTGTCTTTGCCAAGCTGGGGGTGGACTCGGGACTCCTGAGGGGCATGCTTTGGTTTCATTGAGCTGGGTATACTGGTTGAGGTTTTGGAGGTGGGGTGTACAGATGAGAGGGTTGTCAGTTGGGGAGGAACTTTGAAGAACAACCTGTATAACAGGAAACTTGATGGAGTTTCTCCTATGTGGTGTGTGATATATATCCTCTTCCATGTCACCTCATAGTCTTTGGTAAAAATCAAATTTTCTTTATTCAGTCTGTCACAGTGTGAAGAGTGTGGGTTCTGAGACAGCCTTATTTGAGGTCATACCCTAACTTCACTGCCTATTAGCTTTGCTGCCATGGAGTTCTGTGATACCTGTAAGCCTCATCTGTTTAGTAGATAGTGGTATCTACTTCATAGGGTGGTTGTGAGGATTTAATGAAGTCGTTCATGTAAAGCATTTAGCATGGCTTCTAGCACATAATAAATGCTCAATAAAAGTTACCTGCTGTATATTATTGTCAAATTGTTGTTTTAAAAATAACTGAGGATGTGAATGCCCTTGAAGGGTTTTATTGAGGTGCTGATCCTCACAGTGTGCGAGGGGCATCTGGTCATATCTCAGTTATAGAGTAACACAATGCCTCCCCCAGCTAGTCTAGAACAATCCCATTTACACCACGGCAGTGAGCACCAGAGTAGTTCTGAGTAGCTAGAAAAGCCCACACCTTCTGGTTTCTTGCCTGGTTGGACACCCTGAGGTTACCTTGGGGAATTGAGAGAGTGTGGAGTAGAAACACTCTCTTCCTGGCTTAGGAGCCCAGGAAAGGCTGGAAAGAGCTGGAGCTACGGGCAGGTGGGCTCACTTGGAAGAAAGCCAGCCCCAGAATGAAGTTGAGCATCAGCACCCTTCAGCTCTTTGGTGTGTTAGCTCTTTCAGCATGCAGCTAGCTGTCCCTGCTTGATGATTCCACACCTGGCTTGTTCTTTCCCACTGTTCAGTGAAGGCCTCCTTTTCCCTCCATGGCTTCTGAGTCTACAGCTCTGGATTGTCAGGGCCCCTTATATAGGCCCCACTGCTACCTCATGGCTTCACTCTCCACAGAATTTAATTCTCTGTTTCCCAGCCCTGTTTCCTGAGAGGGAGAATCAGACTGACTAAGCTAGCTTTCTGCTTGGCCCTGTCCCTGGCTAGTGGCCAGTCTGTGGACCAGAGGCCCTGAGGCAGGTGTTTCTATAGTCTAATCATCTGTGGCCGAGGGGGCTGGGTTACAAAACTTTCCAGCAGGAATTGAGGAGACAACAGGTCCCAAAGTTGGCCATGTCTGATATATACCTTATTTTGCACACAGTAACAAATCCGGCTCCTAGATTTTCTGTTGTTCAGTATTTTAGAGCACTCCCCTCTGTTCAGTCACAGAACAGGAGGTTAATACAGTAGACCCTTGAACAACACAGGTTTGGATTGTGCTGGTGCACTTAATGTGTGATTTTTTTTTTCAATGAATATACAGTTGGCCCTCCATATTCTCAAGTTTTGTCTGCAGATTCAGCCCACCACGGACTGAAACATGGTATTTTCGATCTCAGGTTGGGAGTCCATGGATGCAGAGGGGTGATTTTATGCACTCTTCTACATTAGTTTCTATAAGGGATTTGAGCATCCACAGATTTTGGTGTCTGTAGGGAGTCCTGGAACCAATCCCCAGCAGATACGAGGGGGCTATAGTAAGGTTTTAGAAGAGTTAAAAGTTATATATGGACTTTTGACTGCATAGAGGTTAGTGCCCCTCATGCTTGTGTTGTTCAAGGGTCAGCTGTAATTGCTAATGAGGCATGGTATGGAACTTTCAAAAAAAATATGGAAACTATAATAATACAGAGGTCTGGATAAAGAGCAAGCCACCCTTCACACCCAACAATGCCTTGGGTCATAATTATATGACAGCACAAGATAGTAATTCATATTCTACTTTTGAAGGTAGAAAAAATAGGTGTGCTATATCTTAGAAAGATTCTATTGGTTAAAATAAAAACTTGGGTACTTAAATAATTTAATGTGATTTGTTTGTAAAATTACTAGAGGAAGAACCTTCACTGGTACAGATTTTCTACCACTATTCTGGTAACAGTATAGGGAGTGGAGGGAGCTCGTGACCAAGCCAGGTCAACTATAAAATTTTCAGGGCTGTTTCTTTTTTTTACCTGGAGCTGGGTTAAGATTCTATCCTGCCCTCCAGAATGGTGAGCAGCCATGCTCCCCACCACAGAGAGCCCAGCTGCTGTCATTCCAGTGTGCAAAGAGAAGCAGGAAGGACATCATTGGAGCAACACTAGAAAGGTGGCTTCCTGTACTCCTTTTTCCTTACTTGAGTTCAAGGCATTTTAATTTTCTGCAACCAAAGTATTCCTCATTCAACAGGAATTACTGAATATCTTCCGTATGTAAGCCCATTTTATTAATGATGAGTTAGATGGCAATAGTGCCCTTGATAATGAGAGATAACATATAAAAGACTTTAATATATAATAATGCATAATGATAATGTATTATTAATATATACAATATAAATCATAAGACAATACATACTATAGGATAAAATGATACTGAAATTCCCCAACAGGAGAGATGATTTTGAGCTAGGATGGTCAAAGAAGAGTTTGTGATCAAATTGGCATTTGAACTTGGGTCTTGAAAGGTGGGCTGAGTTTAGACAGAAGGTACCTGGAGTATTCTGGGAATAGTAGGGAAAGCCTCAGAGATAGGAACGTACAGGGCGCGTGCAGGGAGCTGCTTGTAATTGACTTTGTCTGAACATATGTTTTTCATCTATTACATTACAATTGTTTAGTTTCTTATGTCAATATGATTTTTACTTCTTTAGGCGCTAAAGCTGGGAAAGCCTAATAATGTTGTCTTCCCATTCCAGAATTCCATGCTAGCTGGATCCCAATGGAACATCTTCTATCGATTTATCTTGTGTAATTAACTTGCCTGAAATGTACTCCACTTTCATCACAGTTTTGCTTCACAGTCAAAAAGGCCTCACCATCTGGAACTCTTCTATTTTTTTTAGCCCAGATTTTCTTCTGCAAAGGGACTGTTTTTATTTCAAAGTGTCACACAAGGTCCTAAACATTCTGCTTCATCCTTTTGGCTTTGAGTTTTATCCTGTAAAAAGCCAACAACATAGATTTGAAAATAAGCTGTATTCCTTTTGTGTGTGTTATAACCCAAGACCTAGCATACCCGGCAAATTCTGACACTTCCAGCTTTCAGCAAGTGGTGCTTACCTTGGAGTCAGGTAAACAGCCCTGAGCTCAGAATGGATAGAGAAGCTCAGAGACAATTGGGAAGGCCAGGTTCATAGTGGGCTTAATACGGACAAAGTATAAATAGCCATCATATAACCTTACAGAAAATTCCTGCTTATTTTTACTCCATAGAGTTGCTATGTTTAGCCTTCAGTTACTGTGCTAAACCTGATAAAGTAAGCCTGTTATTTGTTTTCATTCAGATCAGTAACATTCATTCCCTTTCTCAAATTATAAGTGAATTCTGTTCGGTTGGCCAAAAGTTCACTTAATTTTATATGTACAGTGGCTCTAGTAGTGCTTAGTTGTGTTTAAGTTCATTTGAAACAATTTTGTTAGGTTGTATTGTGACAGCTGTCATATCACTGTGCATTTAAAAAAACTTACCAAATCGGTAAATTTTTGTGCAGCCATTTTAGTTTTGAACATAGAAGAAAATATGCAACATTTTCGGCGTATTATGCTTTATTATTTCAAGAAAGGTAAAAATACAGCTGTACCGTAAAAAAAGATTTGTGTGGTATATGGGGAAGATACTGTGACTGATCAAACACATCAAAAGTGGTTTGTGAAGTGTCTTGGTACTGTTGATATTTTAGTGAAATAATTCTTTGTTGTGGAGCTATCTTATGCATTGGAAGATGTTTAGAGCACCCCTGGCCACTACCCTCTAGAAGCCAAAGCAGAAGATAGCCAACATACTCAAAATTTCCAAATCAATTAAGTTATTGGTGAAAATGAAAAATGTGTCTTTTGTTCTATGGAAAAAACTGAATGGACTTTTTGGCCAACCCAATAGAACTGGTCCCCAGCCATTCAGCTGTAGCTAATACGTGACAGTGCACTTTTGAAGTGACTGTCAGACATTTACTTTCAGAATGTTTGCTTTCCTCTCAGTCCAGGGCCTTTCTGGACCTTAATAAGAGTTGGCTATTCCTTCCTTCTCACCTGTTTTTGAAAACTGGATACTGGTATAAGCATCCCTAATGTGACATCTTTAACATGCACAAGGAGTTGTTATATATGAGACCCTTTGTTGTCAGCTAAAGCAAATTTATCAAGCAGGTTTCTCAGTTACAAGTAGCAGAAAACTCAGCGCAACTAACTCAAGCAGAAATGAAACTTACTGGTTCACCTATGTACTTGGAAGCACAGGAACATCTGACTTCAGGTGTGGATGGATCCACGTGCTCAAATGTTGCCATCAGAACCCAGCTCTTTCAGTCTCTCAGCTCTGTTTTCCTCTATTTTGACTTTTCTCTTAGATGAGTGCTTTCTTTTGATCACAAGATGGTTACCACCAGCTGGACTTAGCTCTCTCTCTCTTTTTAAAGATTTTATTTATTTATTTTTAGAGGGAGAGGGAGGGAGGAAGAAAGAGAGAGAGAGAAACATCAATGTGTAAGAAAAACATCAATTGACTGCCTCTCACATGCCTCAACTGGGGACCTAGCCTGCAACCCAGGCTTGTGCTCTGCTCAGGAATTGAACTGGTGACCGTTTGGTTTGCAGGCCTCATCTCTTGCTCAGTAATGTTCAGTGTACTGAGCCACACCAGCTAGAGCTCAATTTATAACATTCTTAAAACTGCGAGTTTAGAAGAAAGAACCTCTGTGCCTCAAACGTTTGAACAGTAGTCTGGATCTTATTTCTCTTGATCCAAATTGGCTAGGAGTTAAAATTTAAAAAAAAAAAAAATTGGCCAGGAGTATGTGGTGCTCTGCCAAGCTAGGCCCGAATCGCCTCTTCATCCTTGACTCGGCACACGCAGAGTGCATGGACTGTGGGACTGGAAAAGAGGAGGTCTCCAGAGGGGAGATAGCCCCAGACCACAGATGTCCACTCTCCTGGGCCTTTCTTACCTGGATTTAGTGACTTCACTGAACTCCAGGTGGCAAATCTGTGCTGCTTTTTGTTGCTTTTGTTCCCAATGGTTCCTTACATATCCTCTGAAAAATGTCCTTTTTTGGAGTCCAAATGGTTGTTGCAGATTTTCTTATTTTATTCTTAGTTAACTGACTGGCTCCTTTGAGACTAACATTTTTATAGTTTTAAAACATGAAGAAAATATCATCTTCTTTTGATTCTTTTAAAAACCAGATTTCTGGGGAAAGGATTTTATTATCAGTACCCATTACAGATTATTAGAGGACATATGGTAAACACTGGTGTGCTAGGGCTTGGCCCCCATTCATTTTAATGACAGTGTTGTAAGGAGTGCATCTTAAAATGTGATTAAGTCATTAACCAGAGGAAAAGGAATGTGAAAGGACTGGCCCCTTCTCTTCTGTGAGAGCCATGAACATGCACGAATGGTGCATCTTTTGGCTCAGCTCTGGAAGCTCCTTGGGCAGAGGCTGCTGGGTGGTGACATCTTCTGGCGGTCTGCCAGAAATGGCAAGGCAGCGCGCGAGCAGGCAGCTCATGAGCTGTGCACAAGTCTCCAACTGGTAGCGGCACTGTCCAAAAGCTATGAGTGTGGGTAAGAATGAGTTCTTCTGCCAGGATCATGTTGAGCTGCTGGAAAATTCCACCTTAGTTTGATCCTCCAGTGCCTGATTCACATTCCTGAGAATAAATTTTGCTTTCAAAGGTTAAAAATATAGGGCAGGGCAAAAGTAGGTGTACAATTGTTCCTATAGAAAATAATGCAATAATTAATAAATAATAGTACAAGAATAAAGTGTGTTTCACATACAGCTGTAAGCCTACCTTTGCCCCTCGCTGTATTTGTGGATGTCAAGTCTCCATAAAATCTGGGGTGGTTGTAGTGGTGATGATGGTAACTAACATTCATTAAGCACTGACATGCCAGGAACTTCACAGGTCTTTACTTATGTAATCATCATAATGCATAAGGTACTGTTATAACCCCCAATTTACAGGTGAGAAAGAGACTGAAACAACTCCATGATGTTTTCTCTTTCCAACCCTTCATTCCCTAGTATGACTCAAATTCCGATGCTGGGCAAGTTTGGGGAGCTCAGAAGAATGGGAAAAAAGGAGCAGCAAATGAGTACTTAATAAAAGAGGTCAAGCAGGCCACAGTGTAAGAGAAAGTGAGGGGGAGAGAAGAGCGGTAAGTAATTTGAACTCGCAGTAACAAAGGACAGAGAATATAAAGGATGAAGACGGGGATTCCCGGGAAGAAACAGATAGGCATAAAGGTTTAGTGACCATCTGCTGTTGCCAGGCACTAGTCTAGGGGGTCTACATGCATTATCTTCCTCAAGATCGCAGAGCTGGGAGGCAGCAGAACTGGAATTTGGACTGAGGCCTGTGTAAGCCCCCAGGCCAGCAAGTCTTTCGTCATCATGAGGACTAGTCCCTCATTCCTAGTCATGGTTTGCAGCCCCGGATGTGAGCCACTTTGATTCTAAGATTTGACTGATAATCAGATAATACTGATATAGCCCTTCCTTTCCTGGGAGGCAGTTACTGCTTTCTCCCATCACCAGGAGGGAAGGGGGAGGGCACACAGTTTTATAGCACTCTTTCTTTCTTCCAAAGTTTCAGGCTTTCTAGAGCCAACTCTTTAGACTTCAAGTATGTTGGCAGAGGTGCTAATCTCTCCTTAAGCATTCCATAACTCTCTAATCTCAGGTAAGCAATGTTTTTTCATACTTGTGAAATTGCCTTACATTTGCTCATTTCTGCCATAAAAACAAAACTAAAAATTTTCCGTCCAAAGCTGGCCATCTGGCTGTCACTAGACTTCCCTCCAAATTGAAGAGGCAGCAGCAGGATGTTTGCAAGTCCAGCCTTTATCTCTGGCTAGGCACAGTCCTAGTATCAACTGATTACAGTTCCAATCGCCATTAGGTTTGCAATTTGGGAACCGAACTTCCTCTTCATTTTTTTCCCTTTCCTGCCTTTTATTGCTTGGCATCCAGGTATAATCATTCCCCTAAGGGCTGAACCGATTTCAATGCGTTTATTAAAGGGTAGCTTTATAGCTTGAGAATCGTATCCATCTCCAAATCTATGCAGGCAGCCATCACACACACTTGTCTCCTGTTGCCAGTGAAATCCAGGCCAGCATTTTCAAGATTTTCAAGCCTTTACTAAGTGCAGGCATTTGGTTTTTATTTCAAGTCTTTGTGTGCTGACAAGTTCTATACATGTATGTGTTTAGAGCACAGTTGGGTGACAGTGCAAGCAAATGTGTTACATGTGCCAGGTATCTGGTGACAGCTGTTCTCTGAGCATTGTTGATAACCAAACAAAAACATGAGGCTCATTACTCTTTTTTCAAAATGCATACACAGCCAAGTAAAATTGGAATAAAAGATAACAGCAAAGGCTGAGAGAAGAGAGTAATTCAGCATCAGACTTCCCTAAGCTACCTATTGCAGCCATGACAAAGGAGACAAAAATGTGTGTAGTTCAGCTGTCCACTCAAGGAAAGCATGCCAATTCATCAGAATTGACAACAGATGTATTTTTAGGTGGGGCTATGATATTTCTTAAAAGAAACAAAAAATGGCTTTGGGGTGTTTTATTAATGATAGTAAACATTTTCTTGAGCCCTTACTAAGTTCAGACTCTTTGCTTAGCAGTTTACATATGCATTATTTTACTTACCTCACAGTCACCCTCTGAGGTAGGTAGTACTTTCCTCATTTTACAGAGAGGAAACTGAGCCGTGGGAAGGTTAAATAACTTGCCCAAAGTCCAGGCAGTTCAGCTCCACACACTTTTCACCACCTCACTGTTTGGGGAATTCTTTTTGTCCAAGGCCTGTGTAAGTCCTAAATTAGAGCCCCAACAGAATTAGAGTTCTGCCTCATGCCACATGGAAAAGAGGGATGACCTTGACCTATATTCTATACTAGGCTTCCCTAACCTAAGAGATTTACCCTGCACAGAATTTTTCTTTGGTGGAAGCAGCTTGGGTACTGATTCTCATCCACCCAAAATGAGGAATTGGGTTTTGGCAAAGCTAAGTAGCACCTCTTCCCAGGATTCGCCCACTGGCTGCATGTGGGTCACACCTAAACTGCATCAACTTTAGAAACCAGTTGTTAGGTCAAGAAGAGAGAGAGGTTTTATCTTCCAGTGTGTAGCAGCAGGAAGGCTCACAGCCATTTCTCCCAAATAGGCTCATGTTGTTTAGACATCAGTATTTTTGAAAAAGAAGGATGGCAGTAGGTAGGAGCTAAACGTCAATATCTATACACTACCTCTTCTGTCTTATTCCAGCTCTGTGATTCTGCTCCATTCAAAAGCAAAAGGTAGGAAACAGCCTACATGTCTGTTGGTAAGGATCTGGTTGAGTAAGTTGTGGCACATCTCTGCTGAAAAGAACCAACGGTACAACTCTTGGTATACTGAGGGAGCAATCTCCAGCATATATTGAGGAAAACAAGGAGTGTTCAGAACAATGTGAATAGCTTGTTTCTATTTGTTTTTAAAGAGGGGATAATGACACATACACACCACCACCACCACCACCACATCATACACAATCTCACACACACACACACACACACACACACACACACACACACACACACACATTTGTATGTTTATGTAATATCTCTAGAGGGAAATACGAGAAATGATAAGGGTTACTTCTAGGGGAGGTGGGGATCAGTGGAAAGGGAGACTTATCTTTTCCTATCTGCCCTTTTGTACTGATGCCTTTTTATACCGTTTGGAAATTTTATCTACTGTTATAATATCCATTCAAAGCAGTAGAGTAATATAAAAATTAAAGAGAAAAACTTCTCTATTCCCCAAAGAAGTCGAAGGATATAGATAGAGACATATACTTCTATCCCATGGTTATAAATTATCCATCGTGAGCAGATTTTAAGTCTGTAGTTTATAACCAGGCAACCCTGTAGCAATATAGGATTACCTGGGATCACAAGTAATTGGAGTCCTCATCCAAATACTTGCTGATTTAGAAACTCAAATACATCTGAGTTTCTAAATGCGTGAACAATAAAGTCCCATATTGAACTCCTAAGCCTCCTACCTGTCAGGACTGATAAGTACACATGGGCAGGTTCTTTGGTATGTGTCCAAGTCCATTATCAGAGATAAGTAAGCTTAAGTGTAAACCTGTGATTTAACTGCATTTCAAATATGATACAGAGCTACAGGAAGAATGCCAGAGAACAAGTGTGCTTGGCATTCGTATGTTGCTATAACTCTTTAAAAGTTTTCCTTTTCCCAAGTAAAAGGAGCCCAAAGGGCTGTTGCCTGCTTAAGGCTATTTAGGTGACATAAGGGCTAACTCTTATTTTTTGGTGCTTCATAAGTGACTAAGTGGTAGTGTTATGTTAGGCAGGACAAATCTAGGCATCAAGGGTCATACTTGCAGCTGACAGAATTCATAAACAGTTAATGACCAAAGGGATCAGCAAACATCATGGAAGGCATCTTTTGAGGAATGTACACAGAATGTGTAGGGGGTGCCAGAAGATGCAGGACTGTGGCATGCTGGTGACACTGAAGGAAATGTTTGCTGTCCTCTGGTCATGAAGAAAGGACATCTGCCATGCCATAACTTAGCATGGCATTTTTCTTTTGCAAGTATATATTTTCAGAAATGTTGTAGAAAAAAAATTTTCCCCAAATTTTTAGTATTTCCTGGAAAAGGCTGAAAAATTATACACTCCCTTTTATAGCGGATAATAGACAGTAAAATGTAGAAGATTCCTAATACGCACATGGCCCAGAAATTTTATACTGTTTGATATACTTGGTAGGGGGAAGAGGGAGTTTTTTGTGTTTTTGCAAAAGCAGGCTGGGGTTACTTTCTGATTATTTTTTTAGGTTTGGGAGAGAGCTGGGAGAAGGAATTGTTTTTAACCAACTTGGACTTTTTCTCCTTCATGTTTTAAGTTCCTCATGTGAAATATGGCATGTAAAATGAGGCGAAATCATCTTTATGAGATATGTTTTCTCCTCTATGCCAAAGGTTGACTAAGCATTTGTCTCTTGAAAAAAAAAAAAAAAGGAAAGTCATATCAGCTACGTGATGAGACATCTGCCATGCAGGCTGTGGGTAAGAGACTCACCGAGCCTAGTTTCAGATCATGAACAGAAGCTCACTTCTTAGGATATGGGAGTTCATCCAATGGGACTTGACTTTGAAAATGCATTTCATGTGGGAAATTACCCGCAGATTTGGCAGGGGAGACCTTTAAGCAGGATGTGACTTCCAGGCGCCCTAATGGATGTTTCCAAGATGTTTTTTGTCCCTCTTCCAGTTCATCTTAACAGGAGTGTCACCTCCATGCTTGTGCACATTAGAGTAGAAGTTATTTTACAGTACCTTATGACATAGAAAGAGCCAGTCTAAAACTGAGAACTTAATTTGGATTAGCCCTAGGATAGCTCGGAGAATGCTTTTAAATGCTTATATTAAAAAGCCCTTGGAAAGACAGTGCATTTGGAGCCTGAAGAGGGAATTCCTTTTGATAACTGTTTAATATAAACCTAAGGGGCAGGCCATAAGCAGAAGTGTAGATATTGGCACAAAAACTTAAATTTCAATACTGTAATGTGAATTTCTGCCATAAAAAAGGTTTCGGTATCTGATTACCATTCTTACTCAATTTTCAGCTCAAAATCTTAGAATCCACAAATGCCTCTAGGGTCTAATATGCAAAGAAAAGTCTATATTGCTAGGAACCATTAAAAAGAGGTACCTAGTTTCATGGAAAGCAAAAATATGAATTACATCAAATCTGCCCACAGTATCAATATGCTTTGATTCTGGCACTCATTTGTCACTACTTTGAGCAAAAATTTGACCTCTACATTATACATAGGGACCATACATCTCAGTTCACCTGTTACATCAGTGGCCCAGGTATGAATTTATTGGTGTCCCCCTCCTTCACTGTCCTGGTTTGGGTGATAAATTATTTGATCACTCTAATTATATACAGTATAGCATTCATGGTAACACCTCATCACATTAGTGCACTAGTGTCTTTTTCACTAAACTGATCGCTTTAGACCAGGTACTATCTTGTTTGTCTCTGTACCCTGCCCTCCTGGAATAGTGCTTGGCTGATGTTTGCTGCGTAATGCATATTCAGTGAAGGAATTGATACCTCAGGCAGCATCACAAGCCAATAGGGTTTTGATCCATGAAATGTGTATGATGTCACCAATCATAATGCTCCCCACTGTGAGCAGGCCTTATCAAATGCCAGCACACTCCGTCGTGGTTGATTAGCAGACCACAGAGACCTGGTGGTGACAGCATGTATAGCAGACACATACACGTGTCTGACACACACATTGACCCATAGCTGCCATCAGCAAACCAGAAGTTTGAAGAAAAGTCCTGGAGATTTAGAATCTGGCTAGCACTATTGTCAAGAATAATAATATTACAGAATATATGTTTTATAGTGCTTCCCAGTCTTTAGAGCCATTTCATACAGATCTTTGATTTTTGCATTAACGCCAGTCACCATATTTTGTACACTCTATTATGGTTGCCCATTTACTTCTCTGATTCCTGTACTAAACTGTCACATACCTCAAACCCACATCCATTTCCTGTTCACTATTGTTTCCTCAGCACCCAAGAGTGCTGTTTGTAGATATTTCATAAATATGGACTGACTGAATGAGGAGTACAGTCAACTAGTGCCTGCATTTTGTGATGGGGGCCCAAGTGGTCTGTTCGAGTATATTTGGCAGTTGTAAGCTGCTCAGAGGCTGCTGCTGTTTAAGCCTGGACCTTCTGATTCCAAATGCTCTGCCCTTCCTATTGAATCAGCACCCAGAAATGGCTGCATGGTGTTTATTGTATAGCCTTAACAACATTGTGAGAAGTGTAGAAAAATGAGAGATTGCAATTCCCTCTGCCTGGTGCTTCCTTCCACCTCCTGCACTTGTTAATTAATATCTGTTGTCCCTTTGAAGATGCACTTGAGCTGCTCCAGGGAGCCTTCCTTGACCCCCTTTCCCTTGACTGCATCAGGTGCCATTTTTCTGTGCTGTCTCAACAGCCAGTGCTTCTGTTATTGTACCTAACAACAGCTACCACCACCCATCAAGGGCTCCCTTGGTGCCAGGCTCTGAGCTGAGAGCTTCACGCTCACTCACAATTACCCAGGAGTGACTCTGTTAAGGTAAGGAAACTGATGCTCAGAATGGTCATCTGCATTGCATAAGGTCACACAGCTTGTGGCATACTGAAAAAAAGCATCATATAATTCTACTGTACTAAGCCCACCACTCTCCACTTAACTAAATGCATGATATTCATCTGTTTAGATACCAAGTTTCCACAATGGACTGTGAGCTCCTCAAGGGCTGGTACTGCGTCTTATTTCTCTCTGGCGTCAAGGTGGCTTTTACCAAAGAGTTGTTGGGTAGAAGAACAAGAGAGGCAGCAAGGAGAGAGCTGTGGGACCCCAGGTGTAAACAGTAACCATGTCAGTTCTTGGACCAGGCCATGACTGCCTGTGAGGTGTTGCTTTTCATGACTGTGGCTTTCTGGTCTGCTGGCTGTGACCACCTCCGCTGAATGCCGCCCTTGCTGCTCAGGAAAGACACAGTGCGTTGCGGTTGTAGTCTGCTACCCCAGAAATATCTTCCCTGTTCCGGGGGCTTGGCTCACTGGGAAGAGAGTGAGGGTCATATTGGGTGGCCACTCCAGAACACATTTGGAAGGAGAAATCTTGGGAAGATTTCTTTGACTTCTTTTTGCCTGAAGCAATTTGCTCTGAAATGGCCCTCTTATTTCCTATTTAAAAAATATGGAGTTGTTTCCAATGTTTGGAAAACCCACATTTGATTTGTAATGTGGGGAAGTTCTCTGATCAATTTTTTTCATCCCTACTCTCAAGACTAAATATAGACCTTCCTCTATCCTCCCTCCCCACTCAGCCTGGGTTCTGTCCCCAGTGGCCCTACTGGCACTGCTCTCACCAAGGTCACCAGTCACCTCCTTGTCACATCTCACAGACCCCACTCAGCCTCGTCTTCCTTGATTTCTGGTAACAGTGGATATGGTCAAGGGCCTCCTCTGTTTAAAGACTCCTCTTTGCTTTTTTTTTGGTGATACCCCATTCTCCAGTTTTCTTTCTATCTCTCTCCTCTGAAGGCTCCTTTCCCCCTTTTAAGCTCTCACTTCTGAGGGTCTGTTTTTAAATCTTTCTTAACTCTTTGATTGATTTTACCCCTTTCTGTGGTTCTGAACACCAGCAACATGCCAAAGACTGTGCGCATCCCAGATCTTTTGCCCATTTGTCCTGTAGACCCATATACCCACTGTCTGCCGAGCCCCCATGCCACGTGACTGTACTGTGTGAATGCTTCCTCTCCCCGCCCTGCAATCACTCCAGTTCCTCACCCTGTGCTTTCTGTTTCCGTGAATTCCACCGACTTCATACTGGTGCCTAGAAACTTGGCCAGCTTCCTTTACTCCTTTTTATTTGTCATTGACTTCTCCCCAGCGATCAAGACATGTCAGTTCTACCTCTCTCACGTCAGCCACTTGGCTCCATCCCTGCTCCCTCCGCCCTCAACAAAGCCCTGCCTGACTTTTCCTCCTGACCCTTGACTGTCCCCTCCAGCTTCCTCTCTTTACTGCATCTCTTGGGGTTGTTTTAACGTGCAAACTTGAATACAACACTCCATCTGCCCATTTCAAGGTCTCTGATGGCCCTGATGGGTACCATAAACTCCAGAATCCTTTTATTGCCAGAGAGGCCCTGGATGGTCCTCCCAACTTGATACCACAGCCTTTGTTAAAACTCTTCTCTTGGGCCCTACTGAACTTGTTTCATTTCCTAATCTTGCCCTGTGTCTTCTCACCTCCAGGGAGATGAGATTCTGTTATTAAACATCACTTCTTTCAGAAAGCCTTTCCTGATTCTCTCTCCTCAACTGGGTGGAGTAACCCCTACGCATTAGGAAAGCATTTGACCCTCACTACAGCGTTATCACAGTGTGTTGTCACCTCCCAGGTATTTGTCCCATTCTCTGTGGGCCAATGATGTTCTCCCAATTGTATCTCCTTAGCACCCAGCACACTGCCTAGAAGTTAGTACTAAAAATTTGTTTTTTACGTGAATGAGTAACACATAAAATACATTGAAAAGGATTTCTGGACAATTGGTTTTGCCAAAAGTAGAATTTTGGCCTCCACTTAGGAAATGGCACTATCTTTGAGATTACCAGGGATTTTTGGTTTTTAGCTTTAAGATTATTTAAAATATTTTATTTATTTCTAGACAGAGGGGAAAGGAGGGAGAAAGGGAGAAAAACATCAATATCAATGTGTGGTTGCTTCTCACATGCCCCCAATTGGGGACCTGGCCCACAACCCAGGCATGTGCCCTGATTGGGAATCAAACCAGTGACTCTTTGGTTTGCAGACCAACACTCAATCCACTGTGCCATACCAGCCAGGGCAGGTTGTTGTTTTTTTTAACTCTATAAACACATCTGATGTTTAGCAGTGCCTCAGATTCAGGAAATTGCTTCAACTCTCCATTGCCTTCTAGTTGCACATAGAATAAAATCTAACCTCTTTATCCTGGGTACATGGCCTGGCCCTTACTTGCCTTGCCTAACCTCCCCGACCACTCTTCTCATGGCTGTCCCCTTGCTTGCCATGCTCCTGTGCTTGTTCTGTTCTTTGTACAAAGCAAGTTCATTCTTGCCACAGGGCCTTAGCAACACCTGTTCCTGCTGCCTGAGAAGAAGGTTCTTTCTTCATCCTCACATGCTCTGCCTATCCTGACCCCAATGACCCCCACCCATCACTGTCTGCCACATCACCTGTTTTATTTTCTTCGTGCCACTTTCCCTCTGAAATCTTTTTGCCTGATAGTTCATCTGCTTATTGTCCTTCTCTCCTCAAGACATTATAGGCATCATGAGAGTAAGGACCATCCTGTCTTTTGTACCACAGGATTCTTAGAGCCTAGGACAAGGCCTGGCTCAGAGTAAATGCTTCACAACTGTTCATCACATGAATCCATTTTAGTTAAAAATAAATAAAACTTGGTTTGTTGATGAGCTAATAATTCCTTTGTCCGAAACTTGTCAGTAACACAGAAGATACACAAGATGAGTTCTCACTGACCTTAGGTAATTGGCCTAGGAAATAATCCACATAGCAGTTGAGTTTTGTTTACTCATCACTAAATGTGTCAGGCCAGAATGTCCTGAAGTTTCCTAGAAATAGAGACAAATCTTTTGCACTGTCAGTATGGTGGTCTGGCCATCCCAGTTCTTAAGTAAATAGTCACTATCTTTAGCTACTTCATTCTCAAATTCAGATCCTATGTAAGTAATAGCTTCCATAAATCATGTCAAGAAAACTATTTTATTAGGGTATGGCCCTTTTTCAATCATAGTCCATCTGATCTTTATAACGCAGGTTCTTTGGCACGTTGATGCAACCAGTTGCTAAGAGCCCTGGTCATCTAGTTTTGTTGACTCCATCTGAAGCAACGCATTGGCAGCAGATGGGCTACTTTAGTTTTACCGCTATTCTCCTTATGCCTCATGCAATTTAAAAGTGGCAAACAAGCTAGTTTCTTTTCCTAGATAAGGTCTGTAGGGGAATTTGGACTGTTCTCTTGTGGCAACATCACCTCAACAAACATATGTAAACAGAGTGCTTGGCCAAGTGCTTGCAAGACGAGGGGCAAGAGGTAGGTTGATGTAGGCAAAGAGCAAAACATCCTGGAAGGTTTTCTGTGATTTTCCAGAATACCAAATATGCATGGTATCATCTGCTGGGCTGGTGGGCACTGAGGAGATCATCACAGCAAAGCACTCTGTGATCTGCCTTGAAATGAGCCCTCAGTAAATGTTCACTGTGACTACTGTTAACTTGCCTCAGCTACTGATCTAAAGGATACAGGGCCCTGGGCTGTGGCAGTAACCCACCAGGAGTTTGCCCATCCTGAGCAGTTGCAAAACTCACCCACAGTCCGTCATTTGCTGGGGAGCGACTTGCAGAATGAGCTGGCTCCAGACAACTCATTTCTTGAGCTCTTCCCTGCCCACACGTACTGTGAGTTACCCAGAAAGTGGCAGCTGCATCCACAGTGGAAATTCCCCCAGACCGCTTACTGCCTCTGGTTATGCACAAAGGCATACCAGGGCCATGGCTTCCTTAATCGACTCCTAGGTGTCCAGCGGAGGTCTGCAAATACAAGTGCAAGCCCTGATGCTCCACGGTGAACGTGCTCCTCTTTGATGTCAAAACAAACCTCTCTCTGTTGTCCCTGTGAGTGGGCAGAGATTCTGATGGGGGAGATGGTCAAAGTGACTTGGGGAAGGACTCAGTTTTCTTAATTTCAGTAGAATTTTCTGTAAGTTCCATGGAGGGGAAAGGGTTAAAGGAAAACAGCATATGTATGCACACGCTGATGGTCTGAATATCAAATTATCTGTTTCAACAAATAAACCTTAGACCAGATCAGTCTATCAGATACAGAGACAACATTGATTTTTCAGGAGGAATTTGCCAACTCCAAAATGCCAGCTGTCCCTTCCTGCTCATCAGGGGGTGAAGAATGCCTCTTTTTAATTAGCTGAAGCGGAAATGCTCATTACAAATATTTTAGTCTCCAACCTAAATTACTTTATTATTGCGTATTTTCTCTCCCCTAAAATAAATAAATAAATGTGTGAGGAGGAACATCCCTTCTTGGTTCTATGGGGGTTATGAAAGGACGTTTTACCTGCCAGAATGTCTCCAGTTTGGCAGCTGGAGGTGTGATGGGTGTCTATGCATGTGTTTGTGCTCAGCATGCGTGTCCCTGCTATATATAAGCTCATTCAGCCCCCTGCTGTAGTTCAGTGTTCAGACTCCGCCCGCTGACTGATGGACTGGAGGAAGCTAGTCATTCTCAATTCAGAAGAGGCTAAGGGAGAACAAACCTACCTCCTTTCTCTCCCCAACCCCCTTGTTGTGAAACACTGTGGTGGTTCAGAGCAGCCTCATTTATTTTGGAGGAATGATTTGAACCTAGATTACATCAGCCCCATTTTTGTCTTAGTAGTCACAATTAGCTCATTTGACAGAAGCGACAAAATCCATATACCCGAGAGACCAAAGGGGGTGGGGTAGAAGGAACATGTGTGAGGCCGAATTGCCCCACTGTGGGTGTGACTGTGAAACAGCATGACCTTTCTTGGAAGCAGTATGGAAAGTCAGAAGCCTTGAGATAGGCTTACCCTTTGACTCAGCACTTGTACTCCTAATATTATAGTAAGGAAATGATTACAGATATGTGCAAAGGTAGATGGACTTTTATCACAGTGTTACTTAAAATAGCAAAAAAATAAAAACAATTTAAATGTCCAACAATGATGATGATTTGGTAATTATCACATAGCCACAGACTACAATGCAATGACAAAATCTTATGTAGCTGATAAATTTGATTGACATGGGAATAATTTCATAATTAACTATTTTGTAGAAAAAAGCAGAGTAAAAATGTGAAGTATAGTACCATTTTAACACACAAAACAAAGTGCATATGGGCACATACGTACACATAAAGGTTCTAAAACAGTCACCAACATGTTAACGGTGGTAAATTAGGTCAAGAATATTGATGGTTGGTTTTGTTGAGTTTTTTGTTTTGTTTTATTGAGCTATAGTTGGACAGGTAACATTATGTTAGTTCTGGGTATACAACACAATGGCTCAATATTTGTATATACAAGGTGGGGGAAAGTAGGTTTATAGCTGTAAGTATGTAAAACACAGAGTTTATACTTGTATTATTATTTATTAATTGTATTATTTTCTGTATGAACAACTGTAAACTTTCTTTTGCCCCACCCTACATTGGGAAGTGGTCACCGAAGTCTAGTTAACATCTGTCATCATACATAGTTACAAAACAATTTTGTTTTGTGATAGTTTTTTGGAGATCTCTTAGCAATAATATGCAATACAGTATTAACTACAGTAACCCTACTGTACATTACATTCCTTTAACATATATTTTTATAGCTGGAAGTTTGTACCTTGTCTGTCTGTCTGACTTATTCACTTAGTACAGTGCCTTCAATGTCCATCCATGTTGTTGCAAATGGGAAGATTTTGTTATTTTATATGGGCAAATAGCATTACATTGTGTGTACACACACACACACCACATCTTCTGTATCCATTCATTCATTGATGGACACTTAGATCATTTCCATGTTTTGGCTCTTGTAAATAATGCTGCAGAGAACATGGAGGTGCAACTGTCTTTTCAAGTTAGCGTTTTTGTTTACTTTGGATAAAAACCCAGAAGTGGAATTGCTACATCATACGGGAGTTCTATTTTTAATTTGGGGGGCTTTGTTTAGTTTGGGATTTTGCCCATTATTCTTTCTTTGCTTTCTACTTCAAGTACAAATTGCTTTTCTAGCTGGAAACAGAAACAATGAATTTTATTTCTGTATTAAAAAAATAAATATAAATGTATTAAAATATATGTTATGGGGCATCTTTTTCCCCCCAAAAAAACAGAGTGGGGAGGGAGGAGAAGAGAAAGTAAGCTGATTTGAATATTTGGATTAAACAGAACCCTTGCATCCTTCTTCCTGATTAGTTTTGCTTAGTTATTAACTCCTTTCCTTAACTCTACTAGTTTATCAAATTCAGTAAGTATCAATACCTGCTGTTGTGTTTGGGGGCACACTCTTTGTGCCAGAGGTGGTGCCTAGCCCTTATGTAGCTGATGCTGTCCCCATAAAGGCCCCATGGGGTGACGCTTCCCCTGGTTTTCAGATGAGGAGAGCAAGGTGAAGTCCCACCCTTGCTCCACCTGCCTCCACAGTCCTTGCTCTTTTTACTCACCCTTCCATTCCCTGCAGGAAGTTTCTCAGTGAGTCTTCTCTAAGCCTGTCTTCCTAAAGGAGCTCCCCTACTTAAAGAACCGGTACTTAGTCTGTTGACAGAGGTGAGGACAAGAGGGAGAGGGTGGAAGTTAGATGTTGACAGGCCTATGGCTTAGAAGGAAAAGAAGGGAGGGGAACTGCTACAGTGACCCACCTGCCGCCCCAAGAAATTCAGCAAATCTTTTTCTTCTCGTGTCCAAGTATCCAGCCTAGCCTGCCTTGTCTACTTAGCGCTGGCAGCTCTTTGCTACTCGCCTCACAGGATATCCTAAGAATGAGCAGCCTCATCCCTGGCAGCATTTGCGTGTAACCTGGATGCTGCTGCTTTTAAGAGCGTGGAGTCATCCTTGGGAGAAGGCCCACCCCACAGAGGAAGTACTGCCTTACAACCCTGTCCCCCCACCTGCCCTCTCCACATGGGCTTCTCAAGAAGCTGTCCACAAGAGCACCCAGGAATTCAGAACCTCTCCACTGACACCCCCAGAATGAGTGTGGGCTGGCAGGTAGTGCCTGTCCTCCCACCTTCCCAGGCCCCATTTCTGCAGCATCAAGCCTTCCAGCTTTTCTCTGGGAGAGCCAATGGAAAAACAGACATCTCCTGTTGGCCTGTCATGACAAAAGACTGGGGCTTAATTAAGGTCCAGAGCTCAGTATTGACACCTCCACTTGAACATGAAATTCTGGACTTTGGGCACAGGTTATTTGATACTTGGGGACCTTTCTGCCACTGGTAAAACAACCCGAGCGCCTTTCAACTTGCCTCTGTGTGTTTTCCGTTGGGGGCTTTGCTGTGCAGACACAAGTAACAGGGCTGTGCTAAGAGGGAAAATGATTCTAGGGTGAAAGCCCGAGAACTTGAGGCCTATTACTTTTTCTCTCTTCCCTTTTGGTTAAGTGATGGTGCTGTTTTTTCCCCTCATTTTCACTTCTGTTTGGATCTGGGCCTTAGCGTTTATAGATGGTATAAGTACCAAGTCCTTAAAGCCAATTTTCCTTTTTAAAATAGGACTTTTTTTTTTCCAGGACAAGTCAAGCATGTCTTAATCATAACAGTCACTGTTTAGTGACCCCTTACTGTATATTAAGCTTTCATATACTAAGTATATATGTGTGAGCTCCTTCAATTCTCAGCAGTCCTACAAGGTATAGTTACTATTAATCATCCCTGTTTTAAGCAGGACAGGGAAATGAGGGACACGGAAATGTAGTTGCCCAAGACCACAGAGCCAGTAAGTGGCAGAACTGGACTTCTGCATTTAACTGTTAATTGACTGCTTTTAAAAATATTGTTTTCGTTTAGAAGTCTGTTTATCAAATATGGCAGGTATTCTCTGAAAACAGATAACCTATGAAAGTATTCTTTATTTTCTATTTAATGTGTATTTATGAGATCTTGGAACTGGGTTTTTACCTGTGTTCCAGGGCAATTCAGGCAAATCCTATTTAAGTCAGCTTGCTTTGTTTGCCTCAGGCCCAGCCGGCCCCTTCTGTCCACCAGGCCTGTAAGGTTTGTGAGTCAGACACTTGTTAGGGAGCTGCAGAGGGAAGGCCAGAGGACTACAGTGGGCCCAGACATTCAGAAGGGCCCCTGTTCTGGAGTCAGGCTACCTTGGTTCAAGCCTAGCACCACCACTTTCTGACTCAGAAAATGGTTCCACTTTTCCAGCTTTGCACTTAACCCTCTGCAAAATCAGGACAGCTCTTGAGAGGTTTTTGGGACAAGTCAGTGACAAAAAATGCTCAACCCAGAGCCTGGCATGTCATAAACCCTCTATACCAGTAGAAGCTGTTCTTTTTGGGGTGAGGCTTGGTGCTGTTGCTGCCTCTTGTCTCAGCAGAATTGGGGGCTTGTTGTGCCTTTAATACTGACTCTCCTTTCCCAGCTGCAAGAATGACCAGAGCCCCTTCAATTTTAAACCCAAACTGGAAAAAGGAAACACTCCAACTCAAGGGAAACTTTCCCAGTCTACTCCAGCTTAAACTGATCCCTCTGTTCTCAGCAGTCCTTTGGTTCTTTTGACCAAATCATAGATTAGCACATACTTTATTAATTCATTGGACAAGAAGTTTCTACATATTAGCCAAGCCAAAAATAATGAGAAAATCCATGTGAATAAGTCAAAATTTTTAAAGGAACACAATAATCATAAACATGTTTTGCTACTGAGCACCCGGTGTGTTCACATTCCAAAGCTGACCTGGAACCTACAGAAATGAAGGATTGTGGTTCCTGTCTCTTCTTTGCTTATCAGAACCCTGTGGCTGGGGTACAGCGGAAGTGGAGACAGCATTTTAAAAATACAGATTTTTAGGCTTCAACCCATCTCGGATTCTTTAATTACTTGATGCTGTGAAACCTTTTCATTTTGTAAAATATATTTTATTTCTTTACATTTTTGTAATTTGCTAAATTGTGATTTGCAATATTCTTCCCTTGGGAGGATTCTCCTTTCCTTTCCAGAGTTTCCTGAGAGAATGAAAGAAAGCTTAAGTCTGTGCAGAGTACTATTTTGTCACTATATGCCTAGGTGACAGTAAGAAGGAATAGCTGACAGAGACCTGGTGGAGACATTGGGGGATGGCATTTGTAGAAGGCATATTCTTACATTTCAGATGAGTGTATTTGAAAACATTGGTGATTTCTGAAGGGAATTGAATATCTTTGTAAGTGAATTGACATAAATATACCGACAAAAATGAGTAGAACTTCAGAAATGTTATACCTCAAGTAGTGAAAGTCAGAGTGACCTAAGAAAAAGGAGGTGTAATGACTAGGATAGTTAACCATGGACTTGGTCTGTAGAGACCTGGGGATTTGGCAGCTAACACAAAAGAAGAGAAGTCTCTAGACTGTTTGTATTTGTTTGTTTGTGGCTTATTGTAATTCATTTCTTCTGAAAAGGAACAAGCAACACATACTTTTTAAGGGCTCATAGAGATGTTATTGAAAAGGCAAAAACATTTGTGTCCCCAAACAGAATGACGTTTTAGCTCTACCAGGAAACAGTTTCTTACAGGAAAAGTATGTTTAGCTGTCACCAGCCACTACTGGGAATTCTGCTGCCACCAGGCCAACATTTATTGATTTTCTTTCGGTAGTTCTGTCCTTCAAAATAGGGCCCTTTCCATTAAGTTTACATGGTATTTTAGGAAAAAGCTCAATGATTAAGCAAAAAATCTGTGAAGGAGCTTAGGAGGAAATGGGCCTTGGTTTTCGTTTTAGTTGCAAATGGTTAAAATGAAAAGAAGCTCAGGCATTTAGGAAAAGGAACCCTGAGCACTCTAGTTTCTTGAGGTCTCAGCTCAGATGTTACTCCTGAGGACGTGGGGGGCCCGTCCACAGAGTTCAGGTCACCTCCACCCACCTTCTCCCACTCAGGCGCTCGCTTCCACATGGCCCAGCTTCATAGCTCTTAGTACTTGATTTTCTTTTAGTGCTTTGTACCACCTAAAGTAATCTTTAGTTTACTTGCCTATTATCTGTTACACACACACACACACACACACACAACTGTTTTCTAAACTGTCTTGATCACAATGATCAAAATATTATCAGAAAAGAAAAATATGTGAGACATATACCTCCAATATGTGTTTCTTGTTTTTATCGACTTATTTATAAAGTGTATAGTGATCTTACTAATTGTTATCTTATGCACATCAGAAAACACACATACAATACAAATCTTACAAGGAGCCGATTAAAAGTGCAAATAGACGTTTTTTCCTCCACACAACCTGTGCTGTCGTCACACCCTCCCTGCAGTTCACTGTACTTGATCATAACCTTCCTGAGAGCAGAAGCCTTCCGCTTCCCTTCTTCCCGCTGTGTTCCCAGTGTGTGCAGCAGCACCTGCCATGTAGTAGGTGCACAGTAAACATTTGTTCTGTGAGTATGTGTCGTCAAGTAACAAGGCTAAGGCACTTCTCACTCTGCCAGGCTCCAAATAGCTAAGGCTTCATTATATCTTTACAAGGTGAGAGGAGGAAAAAAAAAACTTTTGAGGGCCAGAATGCCTTCCTAATACAATATGTGCTGAATAAGGGATTTACTGTAATGATTCAAATCCTTCACTAAAGAGGTAATTACAACTTCCTCGATAAGCACAGGGCTCAGGCAGACAGCAGGTGGTTTCTAATTTCCCTTATAACAGATGGCACAAATAGACCAGCTTCTGAGGCTTTTTGAGGAAATTGAATTTGCTCCTAAACAGCCTCAATTTTGTCCCATGGTCCACAAATTCGAAAATATTTACTGTGTGTCCCTTTAAGACAAGTTTTGCTGACCTGGAGAGCACTGAGGTCATGATGACAAGTACTGTGTACAAGAGGAGCATTGGGGCCATATTGTGAAAAACCCAACCAGCTTGAGGAAAGAGTGGAAATCATAAACTTACAATTTTGGGAACTCTCAGGGTGGATGTAACCTCGAGTACAATTGGATCCAGGAACCCAAATTGTTATTTTACTTGGCTCTTCTTTCCTTCTTAAAAAAAAATCACTTGCAGACAGATGTTTGCCATATAATGGGAAAAAGAGCTCTGCTTGCCCTGAGCCAGTACATTTTAGGTTTTATAGCCAGAAAGAAGAGTATTCATATACTAGACACCATGAATGAATTGTGATCAATTACCTATTTATCAATGACCCTATCGCTGTGGCCCTGGAGAGGAAGAGGTAGGTACTCAAAGTGGCCAGCCTGGATCACTTGCCTGTTCCTAAAATGAAGCCAGTGGGATACTGGACCCACCTGCATCATTCAGGGTGGAAAAGAACTTCTACAAATGAGCCAGAAGAAGGAGAGTGGGAAAACTGGTGGGCAGGAATAACCTGTAACTACATATCCTACTCTACCAGAGTAGGAAATTTATTGCACATTCAGTAGGTAATGGAGAGTTTATGAGCAGGAAATTGCTATTCATTCAACACCTATTTATTAAGCTATGTGTTTAGGAGCTACATGTAGTTATGATATGCACAGGATGGACTGGAATGCTAAAAGGTAAAGAGACCAGGGTGGAGATTCTTATGTTAGAGTATATGTGAAGGCCTTGGTCTTCATCCCAGGAGCAAGAGGGCAGTGCTGATGGGTTTATGATCAGATTTGCATTTGAAATGCATGATCGTTTGAAATGATTGTGAAAAATGTCGCTCATAAATTAAAGCATCTGTGTTGAAAAACTTACTTACATTGTAAATTTGCCTAGTAATGTGAAGCATGTCCAAAGTAATTTGGATCTACCTCAGATTTGGAAAACAATAGAAATTTTAATTTTGTGAGATCAGAATTAATGGTGTTTGGCTGTGTCAAGTTTCATTGACTTCTCAGTGGGTGTTTGGTTTTGGAGTATAAGAATTAAAGGAGAATATAAAACTCATTTTCCTTTGGTGTGTTTTCATTCACAGATGTTAAAACTCTTTTTTTTTCCCTCTTGGAAAGGGTGACTTTGCTGGAAAATCATTTAAAGTTTTTTCCAGTCGAGTCAATAAGCTTTTCAGAACCAAATGAACAAGAGGTGAAAATCACCGTGAAGCTTGGTGAGACTGCATTCCTTCAGTGCGACCTGGGCCAGCAATTGTAGAAGGCAGCTTGGTCATGGGGTGAATGTGGGTTTCATGCATGGTCCCATGACAGAGCAGGGGCAGGCAGGGAAGATATAAATGGTGTAGAGAAGACGTTTGAGTAGGTCAAAATCAGATCAGAAACAATTTTCCATATATAGACTATTGAATAAACACTAGAATTAGAGGGAAGTCGGCTATTTACTTGGTGGAGGGGGGAGTCAGGGACTGTAGGCATTTTCACCAAAGTTCATCTTTCCTTATCTCTTTGCTTTATATGCCTTTTGTGGTGTGCAGACCAACTTTTGTAGATTTGTGGGAGTTTAACTTAATTGCCCTGGAGACTACCTCTAGCAGGGTGCTTTTTTCTATTGCTGAGAGTTCTGAATATAGTGAAGTATTTTAGGTTCTTATTCAAGGAACCCCCTTCCCCTGAGGTTATTTTTAAGCTGAAATATTTTGGGCCACCACTGCTAATTTTAGGTACTCCTTTGTTTTCAGCAGTGGACATTTAGGTTCTTATTGAATCATTTTCCCTCCTTTTCCTCCCCCTAGTCCAAACAGGAAATATCCCCTGAAAGCAGATGGTATAGAATAGTGTGCCAGATGGCCAATGACTTTGAGCCAGCGTTGTTAACATGTTGTTCAGCTTACTCATAGTGTGACATCAGAGATCTCAACTTCCCCATATCTAGGCGAAAGGAAGACATCATGGATATAATGTAGTAATTTTAACAAAAGAAAACTAGTCTCCAGAAAAGCCAGCCTTATTTCACAGTGTGAGGGGAGCAGTGTGAAAAAGTTATGCTTGCATATGGAAGGTGCTCAGTAAATGTTTGTTGATTGTGTTTGAAGATGGAGAGAAGCAGTGCAGACAGTTGGGAACTACCCACTGGATGACGCAACGTAAACCACAGGGTAGTGCAACAAAACCAAACTGCCGTTTTGCCCCCGATTAGGCACCTTTCCTCTAGAGAATAAAAGTAGTCTTTGTGTGATTAGGGAGATTATATTTTCTATTAATACTTACTATTTTTTGGTTATAAATGTAACATATTAACTGCAGAAAATGTGGAGAATATTTTAAAAGCACAAAGAATAAAAATTACCTTTCATCTCATCACCCAAAGAATGCTGTTAATATGTTGGCATACTTACTGTGTATATTTTAAGATATGTTTGCAGACATTTTTGGGGGGGAGTTATATAAAGAGGCATGAGCCCTGGCTGGGTGGCTCAGCTGGTTGGAACGTTATCCTGTGCACCAAAAGGTTGTGGGTTCTATCCCCAGTCAGGGCACAGACCTAGGTTGAGGGTTCAGTCGCAGTGGGGGAGCACACAGGAGACAACTGAGTGATGTTTCTCACACTCTCTCTCCTTCCCTTTCTCTCTCTAAAATCAATAACATATCTACCCTTGGGTGAGGATTAAAAGAGAAAAAATGTCATCTAAATATAAATATACATTTAATAAATAAATAAACAAAATAGTTATTTAGCAAACACCCAGATGTCCACCAAAAAGGTTAAGATATACAACCTTGCCTAGACCTCAGAAGTGTTCACATCCCTTGCTTTCTCCTTCCCTGTTATAATTCTCTCCCTCTCCCCCACAAAAGTAACCACTAATCTGACATTTATAGTAATCAGCTCCTTGTTTTCATTTATATTTTTGCCTTTTAAATACAGTTATTTGTAATGTGCAGTAGTTATGGTCAGTGAAATCACCCCAAGCACTGAATTAGTGATAACAGAATTATCGCTCCTAGGGGAAATACAGGGTTGGGTTCCTGTGAGCCTCTGTTTGCAACATTTTTGCCAACTGATCAATGCATAACCTTGTTTTATGTGTGTTTCTGTTTAAAGACACCTTACTTAGTATCATTAACATTGAAGTCATAATCAGTAGCACCCTAAGTCATGCTTGAATGAAGCTCATCAAACACATGGTCTTCCCATAAGTCACAGCACACAAAGCCTTCTTACATTTAGGAACACCAGAAAGCTGAAACAGGAAGGCAGAGCATCACTTTGTTTACCTCAGATGGGAATGTGTGTGTCAGGTGACTCAGAGAAACTCATTTTTCATTGCTCTGTGTGTGTCTGCAAATGACTATGAAAGCACCATGAGTGTTAATTCTGGGGCTACCAATAAATTTTAGCAAGTAGATAAATTCACAAATGCAGAATCTGCAAATATGAGGATCATGTGTATGCATCCCTACATGATATTATTTTATTATTTTGAGTTTGTTTTTTTCCATTTTATTTTATTTTTACTGTTTTTTATTGTTGGTCAATTACAGGTGTCCCCACTTTCCCCCATTACTCTCCCCTTCCCTACCCATCACCCACCTCCTACATTCAGTTCTCCTTCCCTTTGCTCAGTGGTTTTAAGGATCGTTAATGTAGCTATAGCTCCTTTATTTTTCTTGTGGTAGAGTCCACCACTACATTAAAATACTAAAATTACTTCTCCATTCTACTTTTGCTGACATCCTAGGTTTTCAGTTTTTGCTTTTACAAGTAATTTGCTCCGCATATTCTCATACATGTCTTCTGGTGCACACATACACACTGTGCTCTAGGATATATGTCTGGAAACAGAATTGCTGGGTGATAGAGAATGAGCAATATCTTCACCTTCACTAGATAATGTTAGACTGTTGTCCAAAGTGGTTGTCACAATTTACTCTCTCCTCCAGCGAAGTACAAGAATTCTAGGTATTCCATATTGCGTAAGCACTTACTATTTCAGCATTTTGATGTTAGCTATGTAGTCATTTCAGTAGGTGTGCAGGATCATCTCACTGTGGTTTTAATCTGTATTCCCTGCCTTACAGAGAGGTTGACCACCTTTTCTTTTGCATTTTCTCTTCTAAAGTTCCTGTTCAAGTTCCTTGCCCATTTCCCACTAGGTTATCAGTCTTTTTCTTACTGATCAGTAGGAGTTCTTGTGTGGTTTGGTTATGAGCCCTTTGTTTACATATGTGTTGTAGGCTGCATTTTGCTCTCTTTTAATATCTTTTGATAAATAAAAGTTCTTAATTTTAATGTAGTTAAGTGTATCAGTATTTTTTTTTTATAATTAGTATGTCTTATACCCTATTGGGTAAGTTCCCAAAGTTATTCTCCTCTAAAACCTCTATTGTTTGCTTTGACGTTTAGATCTGTAATGCACCTGGAAATCATTTGTTAGTTATGATTGAGATAGCTTCTATCTGATAGAGGGTCAAGTTTCAGTTTTTCCACACAGATATCCAGTTATCCTAGCACCATAGATAGAGGAGTGCTTTCCACTATTATAAAATAATATAGGCTCATGATTTTAAAAATTCAAGCAGTATAAACAAACATAAAATTAAAAACAAAATGTCCAATGCATGCCTGTGCACCCTGATCCCTATTTTTAATCCCCTGAGGCAGTTACACTTCCTTGCTTGCAGATTTTATTTTAAGAATAGCGTTTAAACATTCCTAACATTAGAATGGCAGCTTCAAGTTCTGCCTCAGGACAGCAGGAGATTGAATTGAGTAGCACTGTTGCTTTTCTCTTCTTTTTAAGTTACAGTGAATTAATTTGTCCTTGCAATATCTTCGTTATGTACAGAATGACAGTTGTACTGCATCAGCTTAAGATAGTTAGGCTGTATTGGGACTTCTCAGCAATAATTCAGATCTTTTGAAATAGCAAATGTTACCATGTTGGCTCTTTGTAGTGTCCCCAAAATGCTTCAGTGTTTCCTTACAAATAACTTTATCGTTTGTGAATTTTTTTTTCATTGAAAAAGAGTAAATACATTTTATTTTAAGAACCAATTCTGATGTACCTGAAATGTGGTATTGCAAAAGATTGAGGGGCTATAATCAGGTGTAACAGGAAAGAATAATTCAATAGGTATAATGCACCATGGAGCACAATAGAGGCATTTGTCCCATTTAACCTCACCGGTCCTTTTCATTGAGGTTTCTTCCTGTGCAATGAGCCATTGAACTTGGGACCCTTGTCCAGGCCTCTTTAATTCCAGTTCAGAGTTTTTCTCCTCTACCTCATATTTCTGTGTTATTCCACATGAGAAGGTTTGAATGATTGGCTTGAGGAACCTTAACAATGACGGAGACCCTATTCTCAGATTTTGAACTTTGTTTAAAGCATGAAATGATTTGCTATTACCACTGCACTCCATCTGAGTTTTAAATTTATTTGAAACTTATACTTGAGGAAAAATTTTAAAGCTGGAAAACAGAATCGCTGCTCTTAAAAATTAGTTGAACTATTTTAAAAGCAAATAATTTAAAAACTAATTTAAAGTAATTGCATGTAATTGCTAAGGCCTTAGGGGGCTTTTACCAGCTCTTCTCATTAAAATGAAAATCAGGACTCTGATTGTCTGAATGAAAATGCATATGAAATTGTGTTTGATGAGGAGAAACAATCTGTAAATAATGTGCACACCAGTGCGACTCAGAAAAGAATGTAGAACAGTGCAACCTGGGGGCGTGTGGGTTTTCCTGCTGTGAAGTTGTGAGGCCCGTGGAAGAACTAGGAGGTTAGCACCTGTGTGGGATTTCTGTGTTGTGAAGACTTCAGTGGACACACATAAAGAATGTATGTGTTCAAATTTTCAACAAATAAAATCAGTTTTCATGTCATATACTCTAAATCACCACTGTCCAGTTTCCTACTGTCCAGAAACGGGTCTTTTGGCCCCGCTTCTCCGGCTGAAGTCTGAAGTTCCTTCCCAAAGGGATGTTTTCCAAAGAAGAATTCATTAATTTGGGATTATATGATGAGATAGGGCTTTACAGGTTTTCACAGAATTTCTGTTCTTTTTCATTATAGGGGGAAAGGAAAAAAAAAACAAAACAAAACAAGCTGTCTTCCTTGGTTTAATAGCAGCATCCCTGGTTCAGGCCCAAATGGGAAGGAGAACTGAGGGAGCACTAAGGTCCCCCCTTGGGCAGCGATCCCATGGCCCAGCCCAGACTGGAGGCCCGTGCCTGGGAACCTGGGTTGCAGAACACAGTTCACTGCCTTGCAGAGAGATGCAAATGCCAGTTTTGTGATTTCTCCACAGTGCGCTGCTGGCACAAGACTCTTTGGCTTCGTCTGTATACCTCATCCTTTGTACTTAGCTCTATCTTTGAGAGTCCTAGACAAGCTAACCATCGCCATTCCCAGTTTTTCTCGGAGCACCCGTACCATTTGACCAGGGGTCTCACGTGCCCAGGATCCCAGGATGCGTTTGTCTGTCTCTCTGTCCAACTGACTGTCTCCTTCCCCATACCACCTTCTTGGCAGAATGCCCTTTGGAAAATTAACATTGCTTCCAGATGGAAACAGAACATAGGAAGGGAATTATATTCATTTTTATATCATTGGAAGTACTGGGAAAGAGAAAAATCTGAGGTAACCTTTATGAACTGGAAAAAAGGTCCACTTAATTTTTTTTTTAATGATAATGCTCCATGTTGGTGGGGCTATGGTGTGAGGGGAGGGGCCACCCCTACATACTGTTAGTGGAAATGTAATTCAGTAGAACTTTTCTGAAAAGCTATTTGCTAGGATGTACCAGGACTCTATAAAAAAAAAAAAAGACCTCCTAGCCTTTGGCCCACTAATTTAACATTCAGGAATTTATGCTAAGGAAACAATTGGAAACACAGGCAGTGATCCTCAGCAAGGATGTAAGTTGCAGCACTATTTATAATAGCTAAAGGGAGATAATGTGAGTGTACAAAGTACACACAGTAAGAGAATTGTTATGTAAATCAAGGTATACCCTGTAACAGAATACCCTGGAGCTATTCAAAAAATGTGATATTAAAAGCTATTTAATACCATCAGAAAATCTTTATTAAGTGAAAAAGGCTTCTAACTATGTACAAAGTGGGGCAAAAGTCGTTTTACAGTTGTGAATATGTGAAACACGGTTTATTCTTGATTATCTATTAATTATTGTACCATTTTCCATATAGACAACCCTAAACCTACTTGCCCGACCCTGTATATAGGATTGTCCCTCCCCACCAGAAGTGAGGAAATATGCCTAGGTGTTAACAGTGATTATCAGGGGTATAAATTATGAATAAGATTTGCTTTCTTCTTAAAGGTCATCTTAACTGCTCAGCCTGCAGCAGCTCAGGTTTCAACTACTGTGGTGTAGAGACCAAAGAGGGGAGGGTCTGCCATATCCACCATTAGACCTGGAGCATGAAGGGCAGCCCTATCCACAGTACGACAGGCATGCCCTGCTGGTCCAGCTGACATTCCGTCGTTTGAGTGAGTCACCACAGAAGGGCGTCAGGCTCATGATATTGCTGGAACCGTCAGCCACAACCAAGCTTGCTGCCAGGCCTTTGAGCCTTATCTTCCTAAACCATTATCTCTGCACTGTCCAATGAATGTCAAAGAGATTGACCGGGACTTTTGAGGACACTGTGGGCCAGCACACTAGAGCTGATGCAAGCCTTCCATTTGAATCCAGATCAGACAAGCTGCTACAGTTGGGCCTTGATATAGGGACCTGGAGGGACCTCAGGAATATTTAGGGTAGAAAGTGTGGTAGGGTGTTCAGCTCAGATACTCCCTCCCAGCTGGTCCCTGAGAGCTGCAGAGAGACCTTCAGGGGTCATCTGCTAAGATTTTAGTTGTAAAATTATTTTCTCTTATCCTGTTATATCTTCAGCCTCATTAGTGGGAGAAGAGTTTGAGGATTTGATATTGGAGGTTTCAGAACCAATAGGAAAGCTGACCATTTTTGGTTGGGGGCATTTTAGGGGTCAGTTTTAAGTAACCTCTCGCCAGACACTTCTGGAGTGAAAGGATAATATAAGATAATACAGAGAGTCTTGGGCCATTCTCATTCTCATGTACTTTATTTCCTACCTTTGTGTTATCTGAGTTGCATCACAACTAAAATACAATGTTCTCTGTTTCATGGAGGAGCATTTATGTTTATAGTCATTCTGCTACTACAAGCATTGATCACTGTGGTATATAAAAATGACCCATGGTATTGTTGATAGTGAGTTTTCTTGATGTGGCTCTGAGGCACAAATCAACAAAAGGCATAATTCCATCAGTAGTTTAAAAAATCATAAAAGTACCATGGGGAATGCATTTTATTGTTATATTAAAACATGGTGGTCATAAATTTTAAATTGTGGTCATTTTGTAGCAATTAAATGTTGTTGCTAAGACTAAACACAAACAAGTGAAATTCTGTTAGTTGTCACAAATCACAGTTAATACTGTGGCAACTGACATGAGGATCGAAGAGTAAATTTCTATAATCTTTGTTAATACTCTGCATTCTGGCCACACTCCAGAGAATTTCAGCTATTTATGACTGACCAAGAACCACTTAGACATCCAAGGACGTGAGAAAACATTTAGAACCCACATTGTCCCCAACCATGCCTTTAGCCAAAGGCATCATTCTTGATACAGAGGAGATCGGAAACTGGGGTGTTTCCTACTTACAAAGCCACGAAAAAGAAAACAAAATCCTCAAAAAAAAAATCCTAAGGACTTTTTCACTGTCCTGTGCTGACCGCTGAGCTGCAGTTCAGAAGTCATCACCAGGGCATTGGTGCCTTAGTAGGTCATCATCTAGCGGGTTGGTTGTGGTGAGAAAACTGAGACAGCCCTTTCTTACCATCTGCAACTGGAAGAGAAACTGAGGACCACACGTTCGCAGCAAGGGAGCACTTTCTCCCAGGACTACGGCCAAGTCAAGGGGGAGCAGGTATTGAAGAAATAATAGAGTAACTCATCCCTTAGCTGATGAATCTCAATATCTTATATTACACTTGTTCTTTGTTTGTTTGTTTCCAAAATGGAGGTGGTTTTCATTTTTTTTTTATTTTACTTGCATTTATTGGGGTGACATTGGCTAATAACATTATATAGGTTTCAGGTGTATAATTCTGTAATACGTAACCTGTGTATTGTATTGTGTGTTCACCACCTCCAGCCAAGTCTCCTTGATCACCATTTGTCCCCCTTTATCCTCTTCTAGCCCCCTCTTCCCTCTGGTAATCGCCATATTGTTATCTGTGTCTGCTGTCAGTTTGTTCTCTATCTGTGAGTCTGTTTCTATTTTGCATGTTAGTTTATTTTGTTTGTTAGATTCCACTTGAGTGAAATAATATGGTACTTGTTTTTCTCTGACTGGCTTATCTCACTTAGCATAATGCTCTCCAGGTCCCAGTAGTATTCCATTGTGTAAATGTACCACAGTTCTTTATCCACTCATCTAATGATAGATACTTGGGCTGCTTCCAAATCTTGGCGATTGTAAATAATGCTGCAACGAGCATAGGGGTGCTTATAATCTTTTGAATTAGTGTTTCAGGCTTCTTTGGATATATTCCTAGAGGTGGAATCGCTGGGTCATAAGACAGTTCCATCTTTAATTTTTTGAGGAAATTCCACACTGCTTCCCCCAGTGGCTGCACCAGCCTGCATTCCCACCAACAGTGCACTAGGGTTCCCTTTTCTCCACATCCTCACCAGCACTTGTTTGTTGATTTATTGATGACAGCCATTCTGACAGATGTGAGGTGATATCTCATTGTGGTTTTATTTGTGTTTCTCTGATGATTAGGGACATTGAGCATCTTTTCATGTCTATTGGTCATCTCTGTGTCCTCTTTTAGGAGGTATGTCTATTTAGGTTCTCTGCCCACTTTTTAATTAGGTTGTTTGGGTTTTTTCGATGTTGAGTTTTGTGAGTTCTTTATAAATTTTGGATGTTTACCCTCTCATCAGATGTATCACTGGCAAATATGTTCTCCCATTCATTGGCTTATTTTTTTCATTTTACTGATGGTTTCCTTCACTGCGCAAAAACTTTTTAGTTTGATGTAGTCCCATTTGCTTACTTTTTCTTTTATTTCCCTTGCCCAAGGATATATATCGGAAAAGATAGGTTTCAAGAAATGTCTGAAATTTTACTGCCTATGTTTTCTTCTAGGATTTTTATAGTTTCAAGTCTCACATTTAAGTCTTTAGTCCATTTTGAGTTTATTCTTGTCTGTGGTCTGGTTTCATCCCTTTTGCATGTGTCTGTCCCATTTTCCCCACACCATATATTTGAATAGACTATCTTTACTCCATTGTATGTTTCTGCCTCCCTTGTCAAATATCAATTGACCATTAAGGTGTGGATTTATTTATAGACTCCCTGTTCTGTTGCATTGATCTATATATATATATTTATATGTCTGTTTCTATGCCAGCATCATGCTGTTTTCATTACTAGGGCCTTATAGTTTGATCTCAGGTAGCATGATTCCTCCAAATTTGTTCTTCTTTCTCATGATTGCTGTGGCTATTTAGGGTCTTGTGTGGTCCATATAACTTTCTGAAATACTTGTGCTAGTTCTGTGAAATATGCCATTAGTCTCTTGATAGGAATTGCCTGACTGTATAGATTGCTCTGGATAGTATGGACATTTTGATAATGTTAATTCTTCCTTTTCATGAACACTATATATGCTTCCACTTATTAGTTTTTCAGTTTCTTAGTTTCTCTTTCTCATATAGTTCATTATCTGTGTATAAAAATGCAACTAAGTTCTAGATACTTATTTTGTATCCTGCTACTTTACTGAATTCATTTATCAGTTCTAGTAGGTATTTGGTGGAATCTTTAGGGTTCTTTTTATACAGGTGCTTGCCCTCTGCAAATACTGACAGTTTTACTTCTTTGTTTCCAATTTGGATGCCTTTTACTTCTTCTTCTTGTCTGATTGCTATGTCTAGAACTTTCAGTACTATGTTGAATAAGAGAGGTGAAAGTGAACATCCCTGTCTTGTTCCCAGTCTTAAGGGGAACATTTGTAGTTTTTGCCCTTCAGGTATGATGTTAGCTCTCGGTTCGTCATATATGGCCTTTATTATATTGAGGTATGTTCCCTCTATTTCCACTTTACTGAGACTTTTTATCATAAATGAGTGTTGGATTTTATCAAATGCTTTTTCTGCATTTATTGATATGATCATGTGGTTTTTATGCTTTATTTTGTTTATGTGCTATATCACATTGATTTATGAATATTGTACCATCCCCAGAATAAATCCCACATGATCATGGCGTATGATATTTTTAATGTGTTGCTGGATCTGATTTGCTAATATTTTCTTGAGGATTTTAGCATCTGCAGTTGTTTTTTTTAATGTCCCATCTTGTCATATACATTGTATGCTCTTGCAGTTAGGAACCTTGGCAAATGCTAAGTTGTATTTCACTTATTGTTTTGATCATAATAGTACTCTATAACTAGTCTTTGCTGGATTAATGGGGATAAGGAGGGAAAATACCATGCTCTTTGAATTTAATTATTTCTATTATATGGATTCTATCTGCTGTAGGAATCTACCGACAAAAGACTGGAGACAGGACTGGAGATTTTGTTGGAATTTACATTGTGTTGAGTCTTGAGTCTGTCTGTTGCTGCATTCCCATTTTCCCTTGAAAATGTGGTAGGCACCTAAAGGAAAGTCATAGCTCAGTGGTTAAGAAGGCTTCTAATGCTATGGTTGGGTCTGTGAAGAAGCTTGGCACAGCGTCAAAAAACAGAGCAAGTCCTACTATTTCAGAGGCTTGGAGTCATGGCTTGGGGTCTAAACCTTGGTCTCATCATTTACTAGCTGGGTATCTTTAGGCAAGCTCCAAATTGGCCCAAGTTTCCCAATCTGTGAAATGGTAATTATAATAATGTCTCTTGACTCATTGCGTGAGTTAAACAAGATTCATTAATTCACTTAATAATTATTTATTGAATACCTGCAGGCACTCTTTGAGGCTTTGGAAATATAGCTATAAACAAAATGGACAAAAATCCATGCCTTGCAGAATTTATATTCTAGAGATGTATACATAGTGGCACTCAATAAATGTTTTATTCAATTAGTCTGAGGCTCTCTGATGTACTAACACAATGGGTTTTTACTGTGTATTGCCACAGGAATTTGTTACAACTATAGGTAATTGGGGCCATAATTGGGTTTCATGTCTGGATTAAGTAGTTCCCTTTAAATAGGACATTTATGTGTTCTTGCTAAATCCCACTCTGTTTAGAAAGTCTGTTCCCTAGATTGGATTGCTGTCATTTTCACCTCTGTAAAGTGCTTGAACCAAACAGTCCAGCCATTGGCTGAGGTTCAGGGGCTGCAGGTGGTGGTGTGGCCAGGTGGTTCTCACATGGTTTTCTCAGTCATTGGTGTTTGCACTATCTGTGATTTAATGCGATTTTACAGAGTTGCTAAGATGTTTGTTTGTTTGTGTAATTTGTGGAGATAAGTCAAAGTACATGCATGACCAATTAAAATCAAACCATATTTTAGTGCGTAATTTCAGCCTTTCCTCTCCAAACTTTTGGTCAGCCACCAATCAAAAAATAAAATTTAAGATTGAAGGTTTCCATTCCTCCTTTTATTTATTATTTTTTACTGCCTCCCATCTGGGGTTTTTCTTTGAGCATCAACATGCCCAGAATCTACGAAAAGAGAAAGAGCAGACCTGGAAAGCAAAACCCAGAGGAACGGCATGCTGCCCTTAATTGCAGGCCCTCCCTGTCATTTTTCTAATGCAGTACTGCTCTGGGTCTCTAATGGCACATAGCCCATTTAGTTAAAAATGTAAACAGGAAATTGTTTTCTGGCTGAACAGCCTGTGGGGCCCGGAAAAATGGTCATTTTTGCTGAGACACAACTTTTAAAACATTCACACAGTAGTGGAAGGCAAATGCTTGATTGTAAGCTAGTCCTGCCCAGAGATAGGGGCCCGTGGTAGGATATGGGTGTGGGAACTCATGTATGTGGGTTCAGGACATTTATCACTGATGGCCAAAGGCATGAAGGTCACAACTGATGAAGCTCCTGTGCCCTGGAAAACAGCTATTCTGCAAGGCGAGGAGGCACATTATGCTCCAAGGAGTTACAGAACAGGCTTTTGTTGGAAGACGCGGAGGTTTGGTCTGGAGAAATGGGACTTGGCACTGACGACGCCTCCAGTGTGTCAGTGCTGCTCTAGTCTGCTCCAGCTCCCCATCATGTGGCCTTCCGTGAACCTCCTGTGCTCCCACTGTGGTTTCCCTGTGTGCTGATGAGTTTTCTGGTTGTTATGTCTTGCAGCCCCCCGAATCCAAGCCCAACTTCACCCCTCTCGCCATCTTGGCCCATGTTCTCGGCGCCATCCAGCCCTATGCCCACCTCATCCACGTCCAGCGACTCATCCCCCATCAGGTCTGTTGCAGGGTTTGTTTGATTTTCTGTTGCTGCTGTTGTTCTCTCATTGGCTTGGTCCTCTCTTCATGCAGTGTTCAGCCTCCTCGTCAACTTTGTTCCCTGCCATCCAAACCTGCACTTGCTTTTTGACAGGCCAGAAGAAGCAGTTCATGAAGACTCCAGGTAAAATCACGGATGATGACCAATCCGGTCCTGTCTATCCAGAGCCAGTCAGGGACAGCGGGTGGCCAGCCTCTGCTCTCCCGTGATTCCAGCCTAAGAGCCAAAGCTGGGAGGGACCATTTGCATGAACCAGCCTGGCATTTTCCACACCCTTCTGAACCCTTCCTTCAGTTTGAATTAATAACCTGTGATACCTGGTGTTTGGGGAAAGAGCGCCTCCTAAATGAGCTCCTATTTGGCTCTCTGTGCTTTGGTGTGAGATAATGTCAGAGCGATCAGTGTCAAGATGTGCACTGGCCTTTCCTGCCCTCATTTTAATCAGAAAGCATCAGAAAACATTTACCTGTGGATCTGGGCTGTCGACCATGAGCACTGACACCTAGGTACTGAGACCAGACTACTGGGGGAGAGATGAATATAATACAGAATAAGGGATCAAGATATGAAGTGATTTTTCTTTAAATTGTTCATGGCCATGTCCTTCCCTCCATGCACTCCCAGGAATTATCGGTGCTCCCAGCCTGCTTCTGTCTCCACGTGTCATGAACTCTTAGCTCTCATGGGAACAGGCAGCACCTCTTTCTGAGGGTTGGCCTAGTTCCTCTCCCCAAGGACCATACTGTAGTGTTCCCTGCTCTGATGATGTCCAGACTTCATTCTTTGCACTTGAGTTCTTTGGAGAAAAGGGGCTGTTTAAATTCTGGAAATTAATTAATTAATTAATTAATTAAGAACCTCTGCTATACAGGTCCGCAGCATATATTTCTCTCAAACTTAGTCTGCTTTCAGACAACCAAAATGTGGAGCCCAGTTATACCCATCATAAGCATTTTTGGCCTTGGCAGTATTTTCTCATCCATCTTTTTCTCCTAGATGGTTTTTGACTAAGGGGCGGGTCCAGCAGAGAAACTTAAGTAATTTATAAAGCTGTGTCTCATTTTTAAAAAAATAGAAAATTTTGTGCTATTTATATAAACTGTATATATTACTTTATTCTCCTCTACACACTTTTATATCTACCATTTCATTCTGTCCTTCTATGAGAATGAGAGGAGAAACGGTCTGAACTAAGGCACAGAGAGGCAGCTTGTACATAGTCACATGACTATAAACTAGAGCCAGTCTAGAATTCAGGACTTCTTGCCCTCAGCCCACTCTTTCCTCCAAACATATGGGTGTCCCCACATTCAAGTTTGCATGCAGCTTTCAGCCCCAGAGCCTGGCCTGCTCTTCTGCGTTTTTTATCTAGTTTTGTCCCAGAATATGAGAAAGATACCTTTTCAGTATATCCTTTTATCCTCACCCTGGAAATAAGGTAAAAATTCAAATCTTGTTTCCCTAACACTCAGGTTATTTCCTAATTATTTCTTAAACATATTTAGGTCCATTAACTTTCTCAGGCATTAGATGTGGCATTGATTGTTCTGGTTAGATCACTGATTGTCCATGAGGACCCTAACCAGAGCAAACCACAGTGACCAGAGACAGTCACCTTCCAAAATGCCTCCCTCACCCATACCAGAGGTTTGGTCATTAGAAGACTGGCTCATTCATTTTGATTAAAAGGGAGTAAAGTCTTCAAGATATTAGCCCCTTGGACAGAATGAGTTAGGGGGCTCATTCAGCTAAAAACCTGAAATGTACTCTTTGCTTTGAGAATATTCACTTTTTTGTGTCTCTGAGCTTTGGGGCCCTGTTGCCTCTCCAGTATCTCCACCTCTCCACTCCCTTCCACCTCCCAAGGTTTTTTTCTTCAGCTACTCCTTTCCTCTCCCAAGGAATTTCCAGATTGTCAGAGGGAGGTGGCAGTAGAAACTGCTCACCTGCTATGTTTGGGGTCATGGGTACTCAGTACTGCCTCCTCTGACCATTGTTAGAACAGCACCATTTGAAAATGCTCTTCCACAACCGTTTAGGAAGCTGCCGTTTTGAAAATATGCAAGACTGAGTAGGGCTTGCAATTGGCTGTCACTGAGCTAAATATGTATGCCAAGGTGAGCATAGATATGGACAGTACTGGGTCAGTTAGCCCATTACATCTCGCCAACAAAGAGGGCTAAAATCCCATAACTGCTGTTGCAGTATACAGCCAAGGTATGGGGGCATATACCTGCTATTCAGGTCCAGTGGAACCTTCCCCCAAATCTGCTTCCAGAATATGAACTTCGATTTCCTTTTCTAGACAGAGCAGTTAAAAATAAGTACTTAATTATACCTAATGAATGGTCTCATGAACTTTTACATGCCTCCTTTGGAAATGGCTTCCTCTCCCTTCTTCAAAGCAACTTTAGTGCTTAATAGTTCTAGTTCAGAAATGAAGGTGCCTTTCATAGCACATCAGAGAAAGGGTACTGGAGGAACATTCCCTTCACATTTCCCTTTCCTTTCACTCGGCCCCCCATAAAAGCTCCTAGGCCCAGACCCATCACTCGCATTTGCACAGGGGCCCTGGAAATGTTGCCTAAATGATCAAGCCCTTGCAGCCTGCCAATATATCTGGCCCCACCTCCCTGTTGTGCCATACAGTGGAGAGTGGGTCATCATTTTGCGAGGCTTGCAAGGGCATTTGAGGGAACCTCCTCTCAGTGCTTTCCTGGCCTTGTGCCATGCTCAGAGGCAAAAATTAAAAGTGAACTAGCAAAAGCTTCCAAACTTGTTCATGCCCTTGAAGGCCCAGCTGAGGTCTGAAGGGCACTGTCATAGGAGCAGCCGAAAGCATCTCAGGCTCTCTGTGTCCAGTGCTGAGAGGCACTGCAGAGAAGAGGGAGGCAGAGAGCCAAAGAACCAAAGATGCTTGGTGGGGATTTTTACTTTTTTTTAGTCGGAGCCAAAGCCTACAAACACAGCCTCTGTGCCAACAGGAGCTGTTTGGGTAGGAACCCTACCTAAAGCAAACTGCTCAAGACTTTTGAGGTGGGGAGTATGGCATCGGACACTGAGCCTGTTGGGCTGACAGATGTTATAAAAGATAAGACTCTTCCCTGGGTAGAGTTGCCAGATTTAGCAAATAAAAATACAGAATACCCAGTTACATTTGAATTGTAGATAAACAAAAGATTTTTTTAGTATAAGCATATATTTCTCATATAATATTTGGAACATACTTACACTAATAAAGTATTCCTTGTTGATCTGAAATTTAAATTTGACTAGGTGTCTTGTATTTTATTTGGCAGGCCTGCTCATGGGGAATGGAGGTGGTCCCTTTAAAAAGTACCCCTTCTGCCATCCCTCCCATTTTTGTGCACATCCTAAGGGCCTGGGAGGAGGTTACAGGAGAAGAGACCCTCTCTTAGACTATCACCTGTTAATTTGAGAGAAAAACAAGGCCCTTTCTTGACCTTTATTTTATTTTTATCATACTGTTTTATTGTCACTTCATTATTCAATTCCAAAAACCTGATATTAGTGGAAAATTACTCCTCTTGAATGTTAATCTTGGGCACCATTCCCTCTGCTTTCCTCCTGCCAGATATCCCAGTTGGTTTCCCTATCTTGCCCCTATTTTGTCCCATTCACATTATTTAATGAGGTTAATAAGTAACCTCCATGAAAATCCAGCGGGAGGAGCCTTGCCTCAGGTGACCTTTCCCTCACCTTTTATTTCCCTGTACAAAGTCTCTGCTCTCTCCTCACCTGCTCTGCCCTGTCCTCAAAGGACAGTGACCCTGGCAAATCTAATGTTAACTGGGTTCTCTTTCCACCTCCCATGTCATGACGGGGTCTACTTACCTGTCAGTATGGGGTTTTGGTGGTTTTAGCACATTTCACAGCCAGGTGACTTCTCCTCTCTGCTCCCCACTCCCTCAAAGAAAAAAATTAAAATGAAAACTTTTTTTCCTCCCTGGAAAGTTGCATGTTGGATATTTGGCCATTGCTGGCCAATACACAGACTTGGTTTGGTTATTCACAGATGTACCCCTTGTTCTGAATTTTATTCTGACTTTAATGATAACCACACTGGAAGAGCTGTTTTCCATTAGAGCCAATGAATTCTAAAGGCCCTTCCTTCCTTTTTTACCCAGAGGACCCACTTCCTTTTTTCTGGATTTCCCAATTTTCTCCCACCTGGCCATCATCTCTTGGCTACTAGAGGACCAGAGAGGAAATCAGTAAACTGTACCCTGGCTAAAAATTCTGAACAATCATTTGCTCTGAACAATCATTCTGCACAATAGACCTTTTTAGCTTTCTTTCCTTCAGTTTTCATGGAGCCTACACTAGAGGTTCTAGATGCCTGGCCTTGGTTTCCACCCATCCATGGCTTGCCAAAGGGAAGCTGGACCTGGTGACTCCAAGAAATAGCAAATCCAGAATGACCCCAAGATGCCCTGCCTCTTCTGATTCTGTCTGGATTCACCTGACACCAGTCATTCCTCAGCTAAATCTCATTCGGTCACTAGAAATCGGTACACCACGGGAGGTTTGGCACCACTGGCTCCGGGACACTGCCCATAAATCATGAAGATAGTAATATATATACATTGAATAATTGTCTAATCCAGAACACTTACTTATTCTTGTGTTATTCTGCCCTGGAACCCCACCTGTGCTTCCTCAGATGGCTTGGAGGGAAAAGAAGATTGCTTTTATCAAATAAAGAGCCAAGTTTTGACTGTTGAGTGTAATTTTTATGACCCTTGAGAAGTCCATAGATCATTTGGAACTAGTTGGGTATCAAAGCAAAAATTTATAGAAGCTAAAGGATTTACCAGTTTTTACAGTTTACTCTCTGGAACACGGATTACCATTCTGTGGTCCTTAGGTCAAATCTGGCCCACCACCTGCTTTTTGTAGTAAAGTATGGATGGAACACAGCCACATGAATTTGTTTAAATGTTGTCTATGGCTGTTTTCAGGCTACAGTACAGAGATGACTAAGTATACCAGAGACCACATGGCCCACAGATCCTAAGAGATTTACCGTCTGGCCCTTTGCAGAAAGAGTTTGTCAACCCTGGTTCTGGAACAATGGTTCTCAGCCCTGGTTGCACACTCGAGTCACTTGGAGACCTTTTTAAAAATCCTGATGCTTATATTTATATATACAAGTCAGGTAGACCCCAGGCATCTGCATTTTTAAAAAGCTCCCCAGGTTATTCTGATACACAGTGCAAGTGGTTATCAACACTTGTGGACATGAGAAGGGCAAAAAAAAAAAATGCATTGTGTCCCCTCTCCCTTCTTCCCCACACTCCCACACATGTTCATGTCTGCACTTATTTATGCATATACAACTGCACACACACACACATACACACATACACCTTGTCTGTTCCCTGCCCTACCCTGGCGATCAGGGAGTTCTAGCTCTGGAATCCTGTTCCACCAGCCCCATGACAAATAAGTGACATCTGGGAAAGGTGATGTCAATCTGTGGCCTGGAGCAAAAGCCTAGCTTTGCTAGAATTTCTCCTTTTTGACCCTCTGATCATTGCCAACTTCCAACAGACTCTGATAGGAGTGCTGTCCAGTGCACCTTGGAAGGTCTCCCCTGCCCTGCCCCCCCCACCCACTCCTGCTCCAAAAAAGGGGCCCAGCCTGCCCTCCCACTGTTCAGCTGATGTAACTCCTGGATCAAGTTTTAACATGGCACTAGGTGACCCCACAAGAAGTGTGGTTTTGAGGGGCTTATGGCTTTTCTCTGAGCATTTCTCATTTTTCTCTGGTGACCTTTGCAACTTTTCTACCTCATGTTTCACCATCTGGCTGCCTTGTTAGGCTCTTCCTGTTGCAGAAGACTAGGTGGCTTACAGAGGAGGGGAAGAAGAGAGGTTAAATATCTGGAGCTTTCAGAGGGTTTTTAAAAATTGCTAAATAAACACCTATTTTCACACAGCACACCATTCCGGAAGGCAAAAGCTTTGTACGCCTGCAAAGCTGAACACGACTCAGAGCTCTCCTTCACCGCAGGCACAGTCTTCGATAATGGTGAGTAAAGATGGGGGCGGGCAGGGGAGGAGCAAATCAATAACTGGAGTTTTCAAAGTTCCTACCCATGGAATATCTCAGTTGAATGGGTAAGATTGAAAAAGAGTGTGTGTTTCTGTGTCTTTCCCAAAATGAGAGAGCAGTAGCAGGCACTCTCAAGAGTGTCGTCAGCAGACAGAGGCAGTCTTATCACAGGGTTGTGGACATTAAATGCGATTGTGCCTGCTCTGGACTCAGCTAAGTACCTGGCAGTGGCTTTGAGAGTCTGGGGCTGAACAGAGGGTAGGAGATGAAGGAGCAGAGAACAGCCATCTTGCAAGTGGTTAGAAGCTCAGGGTGGCAACTGAGACTGCAGGTTCTGTGCCCCTTTCCTCTTGGGTTCAGTGGCATTCACTGCCCATAGCAGGTGAGTCCAGTTTCCAAGATGGCAGGGCATTGTGTGAGCTCCGGGTAGTAAGCTGCACTGCATCCCTGCTCCTCCCCCAGAGCCAAACCACCCAGGCCCTGCCAGCTGCCCTGCTCAGGTGTTTTTGGTGTGAAATGAATTATGGCATCTGCTCTATAGAATTTGGATCTAGTACTTGGTTGATGCATAATTTTCTTTCATTTACTTTCCTCCCTAAAAGATATATTTTTAAAAGGGAGAATTGATATAATAGTTTGTCATAACTTACCATGTGCCTGAGGTTAAAATCAGGATTCTGAGATAAAGCCCAAATTGCTGTTATAGCTGAGATTTTCCCCAGGTAAAGTTCTTCTTTGGGGTTAATCTTTCTGGATCCCCAGGTGAAAGGGTCTATTTTGCTCAAAGGAGGAAGCAAAATCAGCTACCTGGTTTCAGGAATTAGACATTTTCCAGGGCTCCCTCTGGACCTCAGGTGGTGTAGGGGCACAGTTCCTGGGCAGGGGTGAGTGCATTTTGCCCAAGCACTCCCCCTCATGGCCAGGCAACCCACCCTAGCCCAGACCACACCTCCTACCACCTGCCTGAGACCCAGAAATGAGGGCAGCCAAGGCTCCCACCTAGCACTGGAGAACATGAACTCTAGATGCAGGTTACTAAAGCACAAGTCCTGTTTGATCACATCCTCCTGTATGACCTCAACCAGATAACAGAGGGTTGGGAGAGAAAGTCAAGACAGTGCATATCGCATGTTTAAAATTGTACTCAATACATATTGAGCGTTCAGCATGTTATTGTTGTGGTAATCATCTTCACTACATCCGTCTTAGACGAAAGACCCTGACGCTGTCATGGTTCACAGTGACAGTCTTTCCTTGTCAGCTGATAGGACCCAGGCCTGGCTCTCGGCTGGGCTGTAGGTAATGCATCTTTACTCCCTGGGCCCTGACTATGTGTAAGGGGCTTGAGGTCCAAGCCAGATCAGAGGTGGACTCCTGGGGACAAGCCTTGTCTGCACCCACATGGCAAGGGGCTGCCCAGTGTGCACAGCCCCTATGTGCTTCATGGCAGAGGTCCTGATCAGGCATAGTAGAAAGCGGGGAGCATGGTTACAGTGTTCCTGGAGGTTCCCAGGTCTCACTCGGCGCTGGACCTTCTGAGCCAGCAGGGGTGGGTGTGGGCCCATAACTGCATGTGACCTGCTGGGCCTGTATCCTCTTTTACGGTTCTCAGAACACCCAAAGCACTGTCTCTAACCCTTTGCTCCCTTTTTGTCTGGGCCCTTTGCAAGTCTAAGCATACAAACAGCCACCCCAGTGGTCTCTCCTGTGAGCAGCTAGAGCTTCCAAGCCCCAACACACCTGCAGGTGAAGTGGGTCCACTGAAGGCTGTCCAAAGCCATGTCACTGGCTAGTGTCCCCCACAGAGGCCTGTGGGGGGAGTCAAAGCCCAGCCAGAACATGACAGGGTTTCCACAGCAGACAAACCAGAGTGGGGCTGCTCTGTTAGCAGGGGAGGGGCTGCTACCTATAGGCGAGCAGGACTTGAGAGAGCCCCACCTTTGCAGATGAACTTGGTTTGTAGGTCTGTCCTCCAAACCCCAATGCACTGTCCCCATGGGCAAGGGGCTGCCATGTTCCTACCAGCTATTCACTTTGAGGACCCAGAGGACCCCCCGATCCCAGGGGCAGAGTTTGTTTAGGCTCCCCAAAGGCATGTGAATTTGTGGGTACATGTGTTTTGTGGTTCCTTTTTTTAAGCATAGCCATCTTCCATTTTTTAAACCACTGGATTGAGATTCCCATATACCATAAATTTTACCCACTTATAGTGTACAAGTCAGTGGTTTGGGGTATATTCAGAGTTGTGTAATCATCACCACCCTCTAATTCCAGAATATATTCATTACCCCCCCCCAAAGAAAAAGAAACGCTGTACACTTTAGCAATCATGCCCCATTTACCCCTGACCCCACACCATCCAACCTAGGTAACTGCTATTCTAGGTACCAGCTATTCACTGTAAATTTGCCTGCTCTGGATAATTCATTTAAATGGAATTCCGCAATGTGTAGCCTTTGTAACTGGCTTCTTTCACTTAGCATATTTTCAAGGTTCATCCATGTTGTGTCATGTGTCAGAACTTTTTACTTTTTATTGCTGAATAATATTCCATTGTATGAGTGTATCAAATTTGATTTATCCCTTCATCAGTTGATGAACATTTGGGCTCTCTCCACTTTGTGGCTGTTATGAGTAATGGTGCTGTAAACATTCGTGCATAAATTTTTGTGAGGAAATACATTTTCAGTTTTGGTGATATACCTAGGAGTAGGATTTCTGGGTCATATAGTAACTCTATGTTTAACTACTTAAGGAACTGCCAAGCTATTTTACAAAGGGGTTATGCCATTTTACATTCCCACCTTTTGTTTTTAAGTCTGCTTTCTGAAGTAGCTTAAGTAGCTAAAGACATCTAGGGGACTTTTGACTGCCAAGTCCTTTCCTTCCCATCAGGATGCTCTGCCCAGCAGGTGTGATGACCTTTCCCACCGCACACCTTGATACTCGTCATAAATCCTGTCCTGACAAATGAGAGCTGGAAAGAGGTTTGGTTTCACCAGTCAGGTGCATTACCCAAGCCTTCCTGTGGTCTCTAGGAGTCATGGCAGAGCTTATTGACACCAGTTTGTTTTTAAGCAGCAATGCCAGTGACCTTTCAAATTACCTGAAGAGCAAAAGGCCAAATTAAGCCCAGAAGAAAACACCTTTCACTGTTGACTGAGCTGCAGTCAAAGAAGGATCTGACAAAATGTTAACCCACTATATAGACTGGTTTTGGGTGAAAACATTTTATTATGTCTGATTTTTAGAAGTTGCTATCAGTACATATCCTCTATTTTCTCCTACCCTTCACCTCTCTTGCCTGAGAAATCAGGCATTTCAGTGGGAAAAAACTAGTTACACAGTAGCCAGGAAGATCTCTTTCTTTGTTCTATCTCTTGTTAGTGTATTGCTGGAGATACCAGCTAAGGGCTGTTTAAGTTGAATGCTCTGTATATGTCAAGTAAAATCATCAGACCAATTTGAAGAAAATTTCCTAATGAGAGGGAGAGAGAGTTTTCAAGATCAAGAAGAATAAATAAGGAGGAAGAGGGGAAAGTCTGGTATTTCGTAATGATTAATCTCCAAGCCTTTGGATTCCAGTGGCCGTGCTGCGCATCTGGAGTGGCTGCTCAGTCAGCTTTTGGACTTTGTGTAGTGGGGAATGGCTGTGCAGTGCTTGGCAGTAACTCCAGTGTCAGCCCTTGCCAATCTACTAGGAAACTGTCCTCTTCACCAAGTGCAAGCACCTCAGACAGTAACTGGAAAGACAAATAACTCGTGTTCTCAGGAACATTAGTCATCTTGAAGCTACGTGATTAGCAATACCTGGAAAATTCACACAGTGTTCAGTAAAATTGAGTTCTTGGGATACCTTTATCAAGATCTGAGATGGACTGGATCCAACAATTTTAGGGGTACAGGGGGCAGTGTGAATGCAAGACAGGACTGTCCTGGGGATTTTTGGCCGATAGAGAACGTCCTCACTGGGACTGCCAAGCTGCTCAGACAGTAGGGTTGCAGAAGGTTCCTCTGTAGAGTCTTCAGCCTCCCCAGCCCTCTCTGTTGTCAAACCCAAGCCCAAGCCCTCTGTCTCTCACCTGAGTGTTTCTACCAGCTGCAGAACTGGCCTTGCACATCCACTCGTGCCCTCATGACCAGCCTCTACATCGCAGGCAGCCAGAGTTACCTTTGGAAAATGGAAATCACATCATGTCATTCTCTGGCTTCAAATACTCCAGGGACCTCCCGCTGCTCTTAGAATTATTGATGAGGACCTCCATGGTCTAGCTCCTGCCCCTCTGGTCCCCTCTCACTGTCCCTTGATAAGCTGAAGCCTCACAATCCTTCTTTATGTTCTCCAGTAGGGTTGGCAAACTGTGACCAGCTGGTCAAATCCAGCCTACTGCCTGTTTTTTGTAACTAAAGCTTTACTGGAACACAGCCTCTTTGTTTATGTATTATTGGTGGCATGACAGTGGCAGAGTTGAGTAGAAACACATATTTACTATCTGGGTCTTTAAGAAAAATTGCAGACAACTGTTCTGAAATCATACCAAGCCTTCCCCATCTTCAAGTATTTGTACTTGCATCATCTCTGCCCACTGGCTCCTTTGGATCATTTAGGTTTTAGCTTGCTGAGCTCCTCCCTACCCACCTCCTTCCCTATCCCAGTCTCTTTCTCTCCTCTCATTTCCACTTAAAATTATATGCTTATTTATTATACATTATCCCTCCCTAACAGCAGAGTCATGTCTAGTTGCTCTGCACCATGTGCAAGGACTTAGTGCAGTGTCTGGCACATGGTAGGTGCTTAATGAGCACTTGTTAAACTAGGAAATGCTTGATATAGCAAGGGTCTGTGCCTCTTCCAGCTAGTGCTTCTTGCCGTTGGGGCAGCCAGTCACTAGAGATCTTAGTCACACACTTGCTCCTTGTCCACAGTGAGCAAAGGAGGGGAGAGCATGAGTTGTGTATACAGGGGTATATGGTGTATGTACAGACAGAGCTGAGAGAAAGTGGTTGGCAGGAAGCACACCCATGTCAGCAGCAGCTTGTATTTATTATATGCTTGCTGGGCTGGAGAGCTGCCCGGGCAGCTCCCTGCAGCATCTTGTGGTTTATATAGCACATTGGACACTGGTGCAATTCAGAAGGTTGGACATTGGTACAGTTCAGCCCAGTAAGTACTTATGAGCATCTTTGAGGTCCAAAGCATTGGGCTAGGTAAAAGTGGTCATGGTTAAGACCACAGACTCTGGGGTCAGGTGTCTCAGGTTCAGATCCACCTCTGTCATCTCCCAGCTGTGTAATTTTGGGCAAGATGCTTAACCTCTCTGAGCCTCAGTTTCTCATCAGTAAAATGAGTATGATGACAGAACCAACTCCATAGTCATTCTGAAAATGAAATTAGGCAATGCAGGCCAAGCACTTACTGTGTTCAACATATGTACCATCATTCTTAACCTCAAGGATCACATTCTCTGGTTGAATATAGAGGCAAAGGGCTTGTAGTGGTTAAGGGCTTGGGCTCTGAGACAGACAGGCTGGGCTCAAATTCTGCTTCTACCATTGTGACCCTGCACAAATTAATTTACCTTTCTGAGCCTTGATCTTCTCATCTGTTAATAGGGATATTAATAATATAGCTAGGATCTTTAGGGTCAAGTAAGTCTGTATATATCTAAAGCTTTGAGCCTGTGGCTGCTTCCCTGTCACCATTTCCAGGTGTTAGTTTCAGTCACTTTAATTCAGCAGGCAGAAAGGAGGAATGAAGAATGTTGAATGATATATAATACTTACTTAGGGAAGCAAAACTTAACACATTTGAGCAGCATTAATAGGATGCAGGAATAATATGTAGAATGGACTCTGAGGCTTCCAGGAGTCTGAGAAAGGAGAGAACAGAGAGATGGGACTCTGTGACCCATATTTGTGGAGGAGGTGGGGCTTCAACTAAGCCTTGAAGTATGAGGAAAGGAAACAAAGGAAAGACAACAGAAAGCTGGAGGTGGGGTGGGGCTCTGGCTGCCCCCGTCCTCCATCAGTTCATGAGAATTTGCATTTCAGTTCTTATTAACATCTTTATTACACAGGCATTTGGACACAGAAAAGTTATGACCCTTAACTTTCCTGTGAACGAGTTAAAATGCAGCTCCTTGGGCCCCACTCTTTGAGATTCTGCTTGAACTGATGTTCCATGGGGCCTAGGAATCTGCAGTTTTAATAAGCATTCAGGTAGGTATCACACCTTAATAAACTCTGATTTGAAAACTGCATTGAGTCAGTAGTCTGACCTAAAGGCAATATATATTGTCCCCAGTAGCTGCCTGTGACACATCTCCTGTTCTCCAATTTGGAGGACTTCCTTCATCCCCTCTGATTCTTTCCTTACTCGGCAAATTCCATTTCTGATATTTGCAGACATTACCACCTCAGCACCTGATCTGTGTTTGAACAGCTGGCCAGGAAGGGAAAATGTCTGAAAGACATGGACTCAGTGCATCCAGGGGAGTAACAACTGAACTAGGATGTTTGCTGTAGAGAGGCAGGGGTCTTTTTCTTTTCTTTTTAAATTTTGTTTGGTTGGTTATTCTTTCTAGGTATTTTATTTGGGGGAGTAAGTTTGATTTGTTTGGCTTTGGTTCTAAGCATTAGAGGTTTCCCAAAGCATAGGTGAGTGAGTGTTGATACAAGGTTCTTACCCAGGTTTTGCCAGGAAATTCTTGCTGACTAGTCAAATGACCCAGGCCCCCTACTAACTAACCTATACTGAGCAGTTACCGTGTCCTGACCCTGTGGAGTGCTTTCTTCATGTTGGCTCCTTGAACCCTCACAAGAACCTCCAAGGGGGACAGAGTTTTATTATCACCACTTAATAGGTGCAGAAACTTAAATAGTCTTGGCAGCGTCAGCTGGACAGGTGGATAGAAGGCAGGATTATCAAGATGCTAGTATATTAGAGGCAGGTTGGGGGAGCTTGGTCATAGAAGAGGCCAGGTTGCTTTTCAGTTACATACTGTATTCTTCCTAGAGACACTTTTCTCCCAGGCTCCTCCTTGTGTGGGGGCCATGAATCCACAAACTGCCCTTGCTACTTTTGGTTTATATTTCTGAAGCCATGATATGAAATTAGGCACACATTTTGAAAGCCAACTAACAGATGTTTGACCTTGTCTTTTCCTACAAAAATACTCACAAGGTAGATGAGGTTGACCGTGATCTTCATAAGCCTCAGTGTGTGTCCTTCTGTTTCCCCACTTGCTTCTATTCTTGCTCCCTTCCCTACAGGCTAAAACTAGACTTATATAGTAGTGCTGGGGCAGAAATGCTTTTCTAAAACAAGCTCAGGAAGTCACTTAATTAACCTAGGAAGGGGATAGAGGAAAATTCATTCTCTCCACACAATCTCAGAAGATTGGAGTTTTCCAATCCATTAATAGCAAATGCCCTGCCTGGCTCAAGAGTGACTTGGCTATTCCCAGTTCACAAGTATGAACACCACCCCACCATCACCAACTCCCAAGATTTCTTCTTTCGTCCTTCCTTCCTATTTTGACTACTTTCAGACTCAGCTGGATTTTATATAATCTTTGCAATATCACAGTAGTTTCTGTAGAGATGTAATGTGATGTCCCAGAAATAGTTGTACATTATTTGGATACTGGAAAACCAAAGGGGCAGAAATTTTGAAATTTGCCATAGAGAGAAAGACTTGTATCCAGGAGGGGTGAAAACCTAGAGAACAGAAAAGAAAGCTAAGGAAGGGTATGGATGGAACAGAGAGAGGACTATTCAAAGACTATAAAATGCAAAAACAAAAACAAAATCAAACAAAAAACCCTCAGAGGGAATTTGCAAGGAAATTTGAAGCAGGATTTGAAGGCAAGTAAAATGCATGATTCAAAGCTAGGTATCTTTAAAGGTCAGTTCTTAGCAGTCCTTTATGGGCACTGCCTTTGGTACATAGTCAAAACTGGGTAGGTAGGTAGGAACGTGGGTGGATGGAGGGATGGATGGATGAATGAATGGACGCACAGATGGATAGACCGAGAGTACACAGGTAAATATACAGATAGAATGCCATGACTGTGATCTCTAACCTACAATCTGTCCCTTCTTTATAGTTTAAACCAGGACCTTCAGAAAGTCTATGAAATTCTTAAAATTGTATGCAGAATTTTTAATGTCTGTGTCAGTTTCCGTTTTTGTTGAGAAGATAGTTCAGCATAGCCTTCATCAGAAGGCGTGTGTTCAACAGAAGGTTCGGAAGCTCTGGTTTAAACAAGTCCTAGGATCTTGTGACTGACTGAGCAACTGCACTCGTTCTCCAGACTTCTTTCACACGTACACATACACACACTCAGCACACCTCCTCTGCCTGCCCTATCTGTAACGTCATCTCTTCTCTCTCTCTCTCCCCTTCCTGTTATAGTTCACCCGTCTCAGGAGCCTGGCTGGTTGGAGGGGACTCTGAATGGAAAAACTGGCCTCATCCCTGAGAACTACGTGGAGTTCCTCTAACCGTGGGCCCCAGCGGAACTGCTGAGCTTTCCATGGTATCCATGACAACTGCTGAGTCCAGTATTGTAGGTCATTTCTCATTGCCGCTGAGAAATGCAGGAAGACTGACTCTGCTGCTACCTGTCAACACGACTGTTTCTGTGAACTTTGGTGTCATCCATCCCCATGATCATCTCAGCTGACACGTGAAGACATTGCAAGAAACTGGAGTGAATCAGTAGGGGCAGCCATTTGATTTTGATAACCGAGAGAAAGGCTTGCAAAGCCATTTCTCTCATTCAGCACCCTAAATGGGGAACACTTATTTTGTTTCAATAGTCACCCAAACTTCCAGCCTTCTCAAAATGGAAGTAGGATCTAAGTAGTCCTCAAGAGCATGCAGGGCTGGGTAATGGCTCTGAGATCCAGGCTGGGTCCATTGCTTGTGTTTACAGTAGACACTCTAAGTAAGCCACCTCTATATACTTGAGACCCACAGTGCTACAGGCAGCTGGGTCTGTTTGCATGCAGGATGGAGAGGGCTTACATCACTGTTTACATAAGGTCCAATCTCTCACCATCTCTAAAACAGCCATTGGCCCAGCATCAGCAGAATTAGTCCAGTCCCCTCTTACAAGGGAACACACACACCCCACGTTCCCCTCCCCCCTAGCTAGGGACTTCTGTGCTACTGAGGGCGGCCAGTACCTCGTAACTACGGCAACTTAACCTACTCCTAAACCAACCCAAAGAAATAAATAAATAACACTCTCGCTTTTCATGACACACTTTTTTTCTCCCATTTTTTGAGTAGTTTTTTGAATGGTTTTCCAACAACCTTAATCAAAAGATCAAGAAATTAGAGTGGTCTGCTTAGGACAGACAGAATAGCAGCTGAGAACTGTTTCTTTTCTGATTTATTTCAGCAACATCAGGATATATTTGGAGCAAACTCTAGTAACCTCTTGAGATTAAATTACAGGCTTAATATTTCTGTTCTTCCATGCAACTGGTGTTTGCTTTCTAGGGGGTGATATGCTGCCTCCTGATGGGCACCACCCTCTTCTTTCTGACTCATTCCCTACTGGCCTCTAGTTTACCAGCTCTTACCCCTGCCCTGCTCTGCCTCTAGCCCATCACTGACCACCCTGACAGTGCCCTGGACTGCTGAGCACTCATGCCCTGGTGGTTTGCAGGGCTGATTCTGAGGCTAGCCCTATGGCCTATAGTTTAAAAGGACATATATGTTCACTGCCACTCAGAAAAAGGGAATTGTTTCTCAGGCTTTAGAAGCATGAGACTGATATCATAAGCCATTATGATTCAGGAAGACACCGAAAGCTTGAGGCATGGAAGGTGTGATGGGTACCTTCTAAGGAAGAGAATTTCCTGGCCCACCAGAGCTGAAGCTTGCGGAAGATTGCCTTGAGTGGGGAAGTTCAGGCTGGACATTTCACATTCACTTGACTTCCAAAGGACAGAGTCTCCAGGGTCTTCCACATTTGAATGTCCTTGCAGGAGTGACTGTGGACAGACCAACTCCAAACTGATGGACTGTTAAGCTCCGCAGGACTGCATCAGGATGGCAGCCATGCTCCAGAGTGTTTCCTGCTTCTGGAATTCCTCTTTAGGGAAGTTTAAAGAAGAAAAGAAAAACTTGAATTGTGTTGAATTACTGTATCTTTTACTTTTTTTAAAAAAAAGATAAACCTGTAAATAGAGTGATTTGAAATTCTATATGGCAAAGTTTTATATTTGATATTCTCGAAGCCAGTTGCTCCACACATTTAAGCTTTGATTGCTGAACAAGTGTGTATAAGAGGGAGAGTGAGGAAGCGAGGTTGAAGAGAGTCAAGGTCATTTCCTCTCTGACCTTGGGGAAGGAGGAGGTGTGTCTGCACATGTTCTGCTGGCTCTTGTTGGTGGACATAACACATGAACGGTGTTCGGTCTTCTTATCCAGGTGTGTTTTTAAACATTTCTTGAGCTTTGGATTTGGAGATGGAAAGAGCATCTTCCAGCAAAGAATCTTTCCAGGAACTCTTACTCAGTAGTGAGATAAAGCTCAGGATTAAATAGATAGGACCAGGGCTTAGGGGTTTTGTTGTTTTTGTTTGTTTGTTTGTTTGTTTGTTTTTTCCATTTTTCTTCTCAGGTGTATTTCTTGGTACCCTAAGATATCAGGACAGAAAGATATAGGATAATTGTATACTCCTTATATGTAACTCTTCTGCACATCTTCCAAGACTTTATGAATGAGGCCAAGCTGGTTTGCAAGCATTGCATGTGTCCAAGTTTTAAGAAACACTGGTGATTTAGGATCTTTAATTCTCAATGTGCTGTAGCTTCCCCTTTTCCTGAACATGTTTATGCCCTTCCTGTTTATCTCAGATTTCCTATAACCCCAAGTGAGGGAAAAACTCCAAAGAGTAATGGAGATTGTGCCATTAGAGTTTTAGAGATGATTTTCAAGTTAATAGGAGTATATCATTGTGACTGAGTTCATGAGCTCAAGGGTTACACAGCTATTACCCAGGAGCTCACCCAGCAGCAGTCGAGACACTACCGCTGAATCAGGGAATTAGGATTAAGACTGGACAAGACCCAGATAGGACTCAGGAAAGCTATCATTGAAAAGCTAAGAAGAAAGGGAACTCATGAATAGGCGATGCCTACTCCTTGCGGACTTTGAACAGGTTGGAAACCTGTTCCAGGGGGCCTGAGGCAGCAAGCACACTTTGCCACTGTGCTTTTCAAATAGGAGTGCAACATAATTCTTCTAATGCGTTTGATGTTTTATATTGTCACCAGCCCCATTGAAACCTTAATTAGAGCTGACATGGAGTAGCAAAAGGCTCAGGTCCTGGCTTGGGAGTTCCTTGCTGAAGCATACCCGTGGACACTCGGCCCCAGCTTGACCACTTGAAAGCATGTCCCTCCCTCTTCAGTTAGCCCTGATTGGAAGCCAGAGGGAAATGGAGCTGCTGCCAATGGGAATTTTTAGGTAGATTCCTTCCCAGTGTCCCTGTGGCTATGCTGGGCCAGTGACAGATGGCTGCTCTGTTTCCTTTCCCCAGCCAGGCTTACCTCCTCCCCATTTGCTATAGACCTGGAGAAACTGTTCAGAATATGAGCCAACAAATAGGAAGAGTTGTGGAGACTGAAAATGGATTTCTCTACTATCTCTGCCTTCCATCCATTATTCTCTGTGCTTGGATGGGGAGGGAACTTAGGATGAGTTAGGGGAGTGAACTAGGTATTAGGTTGGAAGACTGTTGACCAAGATCCCTGAGTTCTCCCAGGGGGCTTTCTTTCTTTTGTAAGGCCCTGGGATCTGCTTGGCACAATCTTTTGTGGGTATTAAGATCAGTCTCTCACTCCTTCATGTACTCACAGAAGCCAGTATCTGCAGAATGTCGTAAGAAAATAACTAGTTTCAAACCCCTACCGCCCAGGCAAGTAAATTCCTGATTCACTAAAGACTGGTAATGTCTCTTCTTTTCAAACATAAACATGTAGGTGTGGGCCCCATATAGCACCACCTTCCTTGATATCTTGTAAGTGGAGCAGTTTTTAGCTTACTGTTTTGTATTTCGATAGCCAGTATGTGTTTTCTAATGTCAGACCAAACTGTATTTTTCAGCATCATTCCAGTTCATCCCCTCTTACTGAGTTTTTTTTGGGTTTTGTGTGTGTGTGTGTGTGTGTGTGTGTGTGTGTGTGTGTTTTAACAGAGGCAAAGAGAAATGAGCAATTGAGTACTGGCAGACTGGCATTAGCAGGACAGTCATGCTAGTGACAGGGTCATTTCAGGCATTTGTCGGGGCTCCACGGTTGTGTGTGCCATACCTTGCTTGAAAAGAAGTCCTACCAACTGCATTTGTGTCTCCTGAAACAGCAACCCCAGTCTCACCAGAAGTTCTGTCTTAACTTCTGTGACTCCAGAAACATCCGTGATTGAGGGGTAGGGAGACAGAAATAATTGGCTGACAATAACTTGATCACCTATTCATGACTGTCTATTAGCACCTTTCATCCTCTGGCTTCTGTTTCCAAAAACAAGTCTGGACCACCCATATTTGTGGACACAGGACCACCAGGCACAACAGTGGCCATTGTGTCACCTACAGTTTCCCTAGAACTGAATGTCTTATGTGCAACCATATCACCCAAGTAGGTAGCCAGCACTGAAGAAACCAAACAGCCTCTTAGCTACCTGACTTGAAAGGGAGTGTCCTAGGTGTTCTATCTTGGGAGTTATCTGTCATCTCTGGCAAACTTGACAGTCATCAATTACCTAGACAACCTCGCCCCACATCTCTTTCAAGTCAACTGGGTGTCCTCTCACACACCCTGTTCTGGTGTTTTAAAAATTTATCTTGTGCTCAGATGTGTTTGGCAGCCATGCTGATCTGCTGGGTGCTGAACCACTTCTCTGTAATTGTAGCATCAAAATGACAACAGCAGGAAAGGAGTGCGCGTTACACAGTTCTGCAGAGTACCTGGGACAACACTCCAACAAGTAATAATTAGCTTTGCCCCCCTTCGACACCTGCAGTACTTGTCTAACTAAAGAGCTTCCCAAAGCAGAGGGAGAGGCCCTACAGAAAATCCAGACGTCATGCAGAGCCAGTCCTTGCTGAAATGTGGTCTTCTCGTGGAAGCACTTGTATTCTTGGGAGAAAAAGTATTCAGTGTAAACTAATGCTAGGAGCAGAGAGAGAGAAAAAGGCAAACCACGCTGAAGGACTTCGGGGTTTTTTTTTAATAGAATATAATTCTTAATAGAAGAAGGAAAAACCTATCACAAAAAGTTCACAACTAGTATTTTTAGGGAAGTTTTACAGGACAGTACAAGATGGCAGCATCTTTCAAGGTGAAATGCTTTAGAGAACAAAGGCTTGCCATCGTCCTAGACCCATGTAAGGGTAGCAGTTGCTGTTACGTAAAAAATCTCTCTTGTAAGAACCAGAGTACTGGCAATCAGAATGTCAGAACCACCACAGTCACCCTGGAGAGGTGAAGACACCCACAGCGCTCTACGCTGACCGTTTCTGGTGCGGACGGCCATGAGCAGTGTCCTTGGGTGTCCAGATGCCAGGGTCAGCCTCGGACCCGTGAACAGAGGTTCATCTGATGATTCTAAAGTATATATGTATTAGTGTGTGTTTGTGTATGTGTAATGTGTGTGTATAGTGCACATTTACATATGTGAAGATACAGACTCATATAGAAACCCACATAAGCTGGCAGTAGCTGAGCCTTTACAGCCTTTAAGATTTGAAGGTTGAGAATTCAAGACACGAGAGGCTGTTGATTGACTGTCAAAAAGATCAGAGATGTAAATTAAGTGCCATTTTAAAACTTTGTTCCTATTTATCAAATGGTTACTATCTACAGCTATATTCCATGTTAACTTATTAAAAGTCATGTTGCAAAAAGATCAAATTCATAAGTGGTTAGTAGCTAATACCAGGCTAGTGTTCAAAAGCACTCTAAAGGATATTTTGTCCATATTTTGGAGAAGATGATGTTTGCATGTTTAATTCATAATTTAGACTACCTTTGGATATATTATAAAGTGCTGTGTGATATAATATAAGTAAAGTACTTAAAAATGGCACTTTAATTTTTTTTAAATCATAAATAATGCACTGTTTTAAACTTCAGTTTAGTATTGAATATTGACTGGTGTAGAGAATCCAATTCCATAATTAAAAAGTAATTTGTGGCTAGAATAGGACTTTTTTCCCATTATTACTGAAACAGTTTTGCCATGTATAAGCTTTTTAAAAAAGTGCTTTTGTGTCACTGAGCATACCTACAAAGAAAACACAGTTTCTGTTGAGTGGCCTCTGAAACTTGGCTTTCTTACATTTTGTTGGTTTACGTGACAATCCCTATAAAACGAGTGGAAGTATGATTTTTTAATTAAATGACTTTTCCATTTGACAGTATGTCTGTTTCTTAAGTTTCTGATAAAGTTTTGACATGCAGATTTTAATGTATCTTCAAATCAGCAAAGACCATGATCAAAAGTCCCATGTCTGGGCTCCTGTGGTTACTGGTGACAACTTCAGGGCTGACTTCTGACGCAGTCTGAGGAGCTTTGGTTTCCTTTAGGAAGAGGTCAAATGCTAGTGAACTTGAAGAGGAGGGGTCAGACATGTTAAACAATTCAGCCCCAAAGACTCATATTCCAATGAATCTTTCTGACTTTACCTTCTAGAATACACATTATTTTACTCTTCCTAAATTTGATTTTCTAGTCGACCATTTTCTGGAACTTCGTTAACGTGGTATGTAGTAATCAAAGAGCCAGGACGCAGGCGCTCCCACCCTGCAGCTGGGCATGCCCCACAGGTTTGCACATCAGGTACTTGTGACCTGAGTCTCAGAACGACTCACATTATTCAGTCTTTTCGTTCATCATATCCCTTCCAGGCGCATTCTAGCTGGAGCCTGGAGCCTAGGTTTGCAGTTAGCTCCAGGCTTCTGCAAGGAGAGCAGAGGACTGGGAAGAAAAGCAAGAGAAGTGCAGGAGGAGCCTGCTCGCTGAGGATTAAAGGGGAACTTGTCCTGGGGAGGCAGGAGTGTGAGCGTCCCCTGGTGCCTGGTTCTCAGGGGGTGGCTATTTGAATGTGTTGGTGATTTGTGAGCTGTTTATACTGTTCTCACTTGTCACTTCATAAGACACTGGTTTACCTATGAACAGCCCAGACTGAGCACCTGCTGCCTTCACTGAGCTTACACCCTGCCCTGGAAAATTCTCCCGGGATCTGAAGCCTCATACACGTGAGGTCACAGGTTAACTTACACGGCCCATATAGCTGATACATGCCCATCGTGTAGGGAACGACCTATACGGTATGTATTTGTATTTTTTTCTTTTCTGTCTTGGCCTTTCCAATAGACTTTGCAGTCACTTCAATGTTCATGTCTCTTTAATAGAGAAGATTTTCTTTTTTTTTCCATTTTGCTTTTAGCTGTCACTCAAGAGTAGAGCTCAAATTGTGTCACTTTTTGTGGCTTATTTGGTGTTTCTCGCTTGTTTGTTCTGGCTTTATGATTGGTTATAAGAGCACCTCGGTTAGAAATGAACTTGACTGACACTTGAAGTTGGATAAATGAAAGATTTTCTCAGAGCTCAAACCCATTTGCTCTCTTAGGAATTACATTAGGGCTTTAATTCTGTCTTTTCTCAGTTTTTCCCAACCTCCACTCAAATACACATCTCTCCTCCCCCAGTGTGTCAACGTCATTGGCTTGCCCTGCTTTTAATAGCACTAAGCTAAGCTGCAACTAATTACCTGTGCTGGGTTAGGCAGGATCGCCTGGTTTCGGGCTGCTCGTCAGTCCAGGAAGCCTCTGACCCAGGCAGCCCCGCTTAGGGTGTGTGAGGCTCATTGCATGGAGAGGGAGAAGCATGCCCATCCAGGGCTGCTGCACCCTCAAATGCCACCCTGCACATGCCACTCAGCTCAGGCAGTGGAGGCCAAAGTAAGAAGGTTTGAGGTTGAAATAATCAAAACCTCCACCCACTGTCCCCCACAGCGCTTAGCAACTCCTCTCACACTGTGTCCCTATAACGTTTCTTGTATAACTGACCCCATAAGGCCAGCCCAGCCTCGATTTGCTAAAACCCAGGTAGCTAATATGCTTTCCTAAGGCCAACCAGCAAATTAGTCAAGACTTGAATCCATGGGTCCTTTCTCTAGGTAACAAATCACGTTTTACCCTCCAGGCCTTGTGCCCACCCTAAAATGAAAATTTTTTGCTTTGATACTAGTTGCATGTCATTTTGCACTTTGTGGTAGACTGTTAGAAAGATTTTTAATTTTTTTTTACTGTTTACCTGCCTTTTCTGAATCTTTATCTGTGAAAAAGAAATGGGGTGGAAATGCCTTGCCTGTGTTCAGTGAGATGCAGGAGTAACAGGAAAGGGGAGCCGTCTTTCTTTTCCCATTTCTGCGAATCACATCATTTTGCCCCTTCATAGTACTTTCTGCTTACAATTAATTCACTATCTGCCATTAAATGTGTGGTGCCTATTTTTCTCCTAATGAACAGCTCAATGAGGACAGAGACCAGGCCTTGATGACCCATCTCTGCCCAGCACAACGCCCCGGGCCTGGCACATGGCACGCACCCAATAGCAAGTGAAAGAAATCAGGTAGTGCTGCTATCAGCGTTAGTCTGGTTGCAAGAGAGAAATCAGGCATCATTGAAGGACTGAGGTACTTGAACCAAGGTGCCTTCATTGCCCTGGGCAGGCTCCTCCCCTTGCTCCCGTCTGGGGATTTAGGCTCCCGGACAGAGACTTCCCTCCCTTCAGGCGCACACAGCCACATTCTTTCCCAGCCTTCTCGCTAGTGCCTGGTGCAAGAACCCATCTGGTAACTGGTTGACTGAAACCTGGAAGACCCTTTGCTGTCACCTGAATTACTTACGGGTTATTCCATAAACTTCATGCCAAGCTGGGGACCTGCCTTCAAGCAAACCCACACCAAAATCATCCCTCAAATTAAAAAAACAAAAAGTTCCTTTTTTAAAGGACCCTTGAAGGAAATTCCACACTGTCCCATGGGAGCTTGGTCTGGTATCTAACACTCTCTGAGGGGAATTTGTGTCTAATTGAAGTTTCCCATGATGCAGCTTATGTCCATTTCTGTTTTTCCTTAGAGCAGAGAACAACTGGCCGTCTCTTTTTAGAGCTATTACCCTCCATTTTTATGTTTCCATTCAGCCAACACTTTTTGACCACCTCTTGTGTGTCAGGAGCTGCTGAAACCAGGAAGTGTTAAGACAAGATCTCTGTTCTCAGGGAACTCAGAGTTGGCCTCGAGGATAGGCAGGAATGCAAGAAACAGCATTTGCCATGTGCCAGCAGGGAGTCTTGGGTGCCGAGGAAGAGTGATCCTTTCTATTTGGGAGGTTGGTACCAGAGAAAATGTCACCGAAGAAGTGACCTTGGAGGCGGTTCTCGAAAGATTGAGAGGTGTTTGCCACTTAGGCAAATGGAAAAGTGTCCCAAACACAAGAACAGCAAGGACCAAGGCCTGAAGGGGAGAGAGAGAGGGAGTTCAGTATGATCGGAGCGTGAGGAGATTAGGGCTCGTGGAGAACTGTAAACTGTTCACCCTCCCCCACCCCCAGTTAGCCTTCAGGCTTCCGTCTTCTCTCAGTGACCGACAATACCAGCTAACACTTAACTACTGTCTTACTAGGAACCAGACACTACCCTACATGCATTAACTCAATCTGGAAAACATGAATAAAGTACTATAATTGCCCTCACTTTGTAGATGAGGAAGCTGAGGACCAGGGAGGTCACACAAGCTAGGAAGTGGAGAAACTAGAACTCCAACTTAGGTCTGCTACTAGAGCCTGCTTGCTCTTAACACCTTTTATTTCTTTATAGTTACATACATAGTTTTACATAAATGTGTAAACACTTTTTAATTGGGTGGATGTTTTTTCCTCTGGCTTTGACTTGGTTCTCTCATCCCCCACATCAGCCTCCTCCCTCCTCATAACCAACGACAACAACCTCATTACGCCCTTTCCATCCGTGAGCTCTTCAGAAAGCATAGTCTCTGGCAAACACGAAGCTTTGGTTTTGCAGTGGCTGGAGTAAGAACAGGGTATGTTTTGATTAAAATCTTTCCTCCTAGGAGTTCTATGCTCACTAATCGTGGGTGAATAGTTCCCCATTTCTGGAGCTCTGAGTAGACGCTTCTGGTTTTCTGGGCACCCTCAGGACTCCAGCTGCAGTCTTTGGCTGCTCCTGTCATCCTTGAGGACCCAGCAAGGAGGTGGCCCCTGCAGAGGGCCCAGCCATGTTTTGCTAGCTGAAAATATGTAATATGCACATTTTAAAAAATTTAACAATTTGAAAATGGTCCTTCTCCCCCACCCTGATCCAGCTGTCAATGACCTTCAGGCTCTTAGGTGATCACCAGGGAACTTCGGTGAGCATGTGTCCTGTGGGTGAATCAGTGTTTCTAGCCTAATCTGCTAATTCTCAAAAATGGAGGATTTTCTTGGGATTTGAACCCCCTTCTGAGCTTAAGGAGCTTTTAAGTAGTGCTAGAGGAGAGAATGCTACCGCCTCAGACCAGAGCAGCCGGTGGGGGAGTACTGGGCGGGCACAGAACGCATCTGATTGGTGCTCGGCTCTGCTTCCCCAGTGAGCCTCTCACCCAGGTGTCCCACAGGGAGGGGGCTGAGCTGTCGTGTGGCAGGATGACAATGGTGAACTAAGCCTCTTTTATGAAGTACTTCCATTGTGCTAATTGACAAGCATCATCTCACTGAATTCTCAAATCACCCTGACATGGTAGATGCCGTTGCTCTTCTACACATGAGGAAGCCAAGTATTAGATAGGTTAATTTGTCCAAAGTCACCGAGCTAATAAGTAACAGGACAGAGATTCGGCCCCAGCAGGCTGATACCAGAGCTTACATGAACTCCCACACTGTCCCTGCTCTGGGGAAGGTCTCAGAAGCTCCGGCCCCCTTCACTTACCCCCACCCGAAGGGAATATTTGTTATTTTTCCTATTTAGCATCCAGTGCCCCTTCTTCTGGTAACAATATCTCATTTTTCTTTGGGGAGCTACCTCCTACTTTCTACCATCACGTTTCATGGGTTTGGGTGGGCTGGTGTCAACCCTGGATCCAGTGGTGAACCTGTGACCCTGCTTTGGCCTGTGACATCATCACAATCCAAAGTGATTGCTTGGCTGAGGAGTGGGCACAGAACCTAGTGAAATCCACAGTTCCAGGGCTACGTCCCGGGCGGGGTGTGCCGGACACAGCAGGGGGTTCATGGTATCGGGGAAGCGTGGTCAGCCCTCAAAGGGCTTCTTAGCAAGAGCGCTGTCTGCCACTTGTCTGTATTCAAGGGCCCCCTCCCTTATGCTGAGTGTTTATTTATTGAGATTTTAATAGTATGCCACTTGGAGAAGTTGCATCAGGCAGCAAGCAGAAATATCCATTGCAACCTAAAATGAACAGACACAATTCAATCAGTTCTGGAGTGAGCTCACCGAAAGAGAAGCCTCCATGCTGGCACTCAGCAAGCACAGCTCAGCTCTGTAATGCTGACGTTTGTTCTCCAGGTTGGACCAGAAGAGGCCATGGCAGGATCTCATAAGACTAGGGAGGGACTGCGTCATGCAGAGCACTCTGAGAATACTTTTCCAGCCCCAGGTGATTGGTGACTTGGCCCATCCCAGTGGTGCATTCGTGCTGAGACACTGCGTCCTGGAATGCTCACGAAGGACCCCAGTCTGTCGTCGTGAAGAATGGCAATAAATCATGCTTCATCGGGATGTGGGACTGGGTGGCAGAGAGCGCTCCTCGGATCAGAAAAATGCTCACACATCCTGGGGGCCGCACCTAGACCTGTTCGACCATCCCAGGAATGTGCGTCTGAGCAACTTCAGTGTCACCAGGTTCAGACCTTCAGCTTCGTTTGGGTGGGGCACCTGGTGGGAGGCCCTGAGGGGTGGGTGTGCCCAGTCAGACTCACACCCATACGTGCTGCTGTTCTTCCCTCAGGACGAGTTCACGGGTGTCTTGTCTCCAGGACTTCCAGATAAAGGGACTCCACGACTCACTGGGGGAACCTTCCCAGGCAAGGCAGCACTCCTAGCCTACAAAGATAATGTTTTCAACTTAAGTTTGTCACTTTAAAATTTTCAAGCTTTTTTTCTTCCAAATGTTGACCGTGGAACAAAGCTCCCAAGGCCAGCCAAAAAAAAGAAGCACCAAGCCAGTATGGCCCCAAGATCTTTTCTCTAGTGTTCCTTTATGCATCCATGCCCCAGAGGCACCAACTCTTCATCTTTCTACAACAGTCTGAAAGAACGTTCACACATTCAGTCATTCGTCAGTATTTATTGGACACCTGCTCTGTCCACATCCACGTGCTGGGTGCTGTCTCCCACTCGGGCCCCCGAGGCTAACTCAGGCTCAACTGTCCTTCACTTTCCCCACCCCAAGGGGAATAGCTGTTGTTTTTGCCTATTTGGCAACTGTTACCTCTTCTGAAAACAGCACCTCAGTTTTTCTCTGGGGAGCCACCCTTCCCTACTCTCAGGTTCCACGGGTTTGGGTAGACTGAGATCAACCCTAGATCCAGTGATGAACTTGTGACCCCAGCCAGGCCCATGAGGTCATCAAGTCACCTATCCCATGATTGGTTGATTCAGGAATGGGCCTAGGACCTAATTAAATCCAAAGAGAATGAAATTCTGGATTTCCTAGACCGTTATGATGACAGACTTTCTGGATTTGGAGCCACGAGGAATGCTGGTGACCATCTGACCTCGAGGAGAGGAGTCCACCTGAGGACTGGGCGCCGTTGAAGTGGTGCTGAGAGAGACGGAGGATAGCACTGCTCCCGAGCCTGTCACATAGGTCAGGAAATCCTCATTGTTTGAGTTGAACTCTTCCCATTAAAACTGAACTGAGCTCTAGATAAAGCCTCAGAGTGATTTCTGCACAGCCCTCTCTCCCACTGGATTATCTGATCCCTTGCCAGGAAGAAGAAAAGCCACACCTGGATTTGGAGTCAGAAAACCTAATGTTAAGTCTGGTTCTGCCGTTTCCCAACTGTGGAACTAATCACTTACCTTTTCAGAGTATCCCGTTTCTTCTTTAAAATGGGCCTAAGGATGCTTACCTTCTAAGGTTGTTTAAATTTAAATTTAAACGACAAAGTACTTTACGAAATTCGCTGTCCTCAAAAATCAGTGATACAATGTGACAATATGGATTTCTCGACTACCTCGCGGAGCTGGCAGCCTCTAGACTCTGTCACCTTGCTTCATAGCCGTTAGTGCATGCAGCCTACCAGTCCTGGGCAGCGTCTGGGGCTGGTCGGACTCTGCCCATCACCAGAAATATCATGTATTTCTCTCCACAAGCTTCTCCAGTCATGGCCAAGAGGACTGCCCAGGGGCTGACACATAAGCCAGAGTGTCAGAATGCCGTGTCCTGCGACTCATTGTGGTTTGGCTTAAACACATGACAGAGGCCCATCATATTTTCACTCCAGTGAGTCTGACCTCCAGGGACAGTTGCCCTTAGAGATGAGTGTGTGAGGTGGGAGCTCCTGATGTCCAGCTCTGACTGTGGCTGTGTTGTGCTGGGTACAAGCTTAAAGACACAAGGAAGCCTGACTTCAGAGGAAGGAGATCGGTGTGGAAAGAAGAGACCAAATGGAACAGAAAGAGAGAAAAGCTGCCTTAGTCCTGAACTGCTGTTTATTTTCCTAAAGCGCCTGGATGTACCTTATGCCCTGTTCTAGAATTCCAGGTGATTCCTACGCTCTTACAATTAACATCTTGTTGTATTTGGGCCAGTTTGAACAGCTTCTTTTCCTCGCAGCGGAAGAGCCCTCATTGGAACCACAGTGGGTCCCAGCTGGCAATGGGGAAAGCCAGAGGTTCTCGCGCCTACAGGAGTGGCCCAAGGTCGGGTAGTGATACAGAGTTTGTAGCCTCAGGGCTTTTACTCAGTCTGGAGCTCTCGAACTAGGGAGCCCCTCAGAGGGTTCTCTACACCAGCAGAGAGGGCGGCATGTGTGCATCTTGTGCCCACCTCCCTTTCCAGCCAGGGTTAAGGAAGGATGGGTTCAGAAACTGGGATGAGCTGGGTTGGCCACTAATTGCACAAACTATGTAAATCTTTTTATAGATCATCCATTGCCCTTGACACACACGCACACGCACACGCACACGCAGTGGTGTTGCGGGGAGAGCCAAGAGGAAGTGACTAGTTTCTGCCTCCTCTGCCCGCTTACCTGGCTGGCTCTCTCTCCACAGGTGCACTGTAGCGCCCTGACATCTGCGGAAGTCCCAAGCCCGCCACCATGTTGCTGCACTGAGACGCCAGGGAAGGAGGTAGCGATCTTGAGAGGCAGGACCAGGCATTTCCTCTCCTCAGAGGCCTCCTGCCTGGCACATCGCCACCTACCCCTGTCTGCATAAGCCCCAGCTAAAGCTGGTGACTCTCATTCTTAGGATTGTCGTGTGCTGGAGCTGGCTCATCCACATTCTCAAGAGCTAATTGCTAAATATACAGAAATCTTTAATCAGTTGTTAAACTGCTAGTAGCTTGAAGTTGGCCATGGTGAGGGTATCGATACCACTGGCATCAGCAAATGCTACAAATCAGCCCTTCCCCCAAGAGCTGGTGGTTAGACCTCTACCAGCATACCACTGCTTAGTTTGCCTGCATGCTGATGGGCAATGTCTGCACTTGGTTCCATTTACAGCCAAGACTGGCTTCAGCCTGAGGGAGGGCTGGGGACATAGAGGTAGAGAGAGGCTGCAAATACCCCATTTGGAGTTAAGTCAGTAACTTCACAGTGATCTTGGTCAGGGGATAAAGGAAGCTTTCCTAAGCACAGGAAGGACACTGCTTTGTGAATCAACAGCTGGTTTCTGTTTATTTGCACTGGTTTTAACCAGAGCCTAGAAAAGGGTTTGGCTTCACACTCCCCCCCTTCAAAGAGGCTTCTCAGAACTTTGCTCAGGACTTCCAAGAACTACGTACGGATCCTGTGCATCCGAATACTTGGGGAATGATGAATTAATTCCCTTGGCTGTTCACTTCCTGTGGGAGGGAGGAGATGAGAGCCCATCCCAGGTTTATTCCCAAGGGCAGTGGAACAAGCAAGTGGCACTTCCCTTCCCTCAGGGACCGCTGTGGGTGAGAGGCAAAGCAAAGTTCAAGTGGCCCAAAGGCTGCTGCTGCTGGCAGAAAGCCAGCATTGTTGTGAGCCCACAGGAACCACACTCGGTCAGAACATGGGCACATCCATTCCCACATTAGCAAGCATCACAAGCCTCGGGAAAGATGGGTAAAACCGAAGGATTCAGGTTTAGTCAGTCTGGGACGAGGCCCCAGGCTCTGTGTTTATAATGGGCACCTGGGTGATCGTAAGGCCAGTGGTCCTCAATTCTCATCGTGAGGTCACCTGTGGTCAAAGCTGGACATGATTGATGCTTTAATACACACATTTCCTTTTCAATTAAATGTTGACATTTTCTTGGCTCTCTTCATGTAGTTATTAGCAGCTTTCCGTGGCTCACAAATTCATGAATGAGAAATTTCCTCACTATACTGTGATTAACACAAGCATAGTAGTGGTGAAATCCGTATTTACACAGATGATAAATTAGAGGGGCTCCATACGATGGAAGACCTCACCAGTTTTTCTTTAAACACTGGAATGAACGCCTTCACTTTAAGAGGTTAAATTCTCAGTAACTCTTTTGACATAAACTCTCAAAACACTAAGGATTCTGGCAAGCTCTAAATTGCCACCCCTTCCTAGCTTTGGTGCTGATCAGAATCAGGGTAGCTTTAGCCAAAGCAAAAACTGTCACAAATACAGGCTGTCGGTAAAATAAATAAAATAAATAAAATAAAAAGAAATAGCCAGTTTCTCCTTTTACCTCCTTTTTCCAAAATAGAATTGAATGAATGGCATAAAGACCAGGTGGTTCAATATTCTGCCTGCAAAAAGAAAGTCACCTGGAAGGGGCGTTGTGGTCTGCTGAAAACAATGTGGGATTTCAAAGAGGCCTCTGGGTTCTCATCACAGCCTTTGGGAACGGTCACTTGACCTCTCTGAGCCTGTTTCTTCATCTCAGAATGGAAGGGGTGCAGTAGAGTTCCTGTGTGGCAGATATCAGGAGCTTGGGTGTGGGGAGGATATATATGTACATTACATGTACATATATATCAAGCATTCAGCACAAGTTTGGAGATTCCACCAATTAAATGTGAAAGGTAATCTCTCTGAGCTTCACCTTCTTTGTCTGCAAAACAGGATAACTATAATTATGCTCATCACGTAGAGTTGTTTTGAGATGTCAATGAAGTAACTTACATAAAGTACCTGGCATCATCTGGGACGATTGGATTATCAAAATAAATAGTGACCCGTGCACTAAAGACTTAGAACAAAGCGAACAAAGCGGGTGCCGAAGAGCCCGTGTTGCTGTGAGGCAGACAGGAGAGTTCTCCCTCAGGTGAGAGCCAGCCCAGAACCGCGGGAGGAACTGAATCAGAATATCACCGTTTGCAACTGCAGTTCGAGTCAGTCAAGGGCCATCCCCAGGACACTTGCGTAGGACGCCTGCGAGAGATGTAGTCTCAAAGGATAAAATGGTCACTTTAAAATGGAGAAGCCCAGCAGACAATGCCTTTTAGTGGGACTGATTGACAGCACATTTCTTCTTTTTTTCTTTTAATTTTTAAAGATTTTATTTTGTGCTTATAAGGCACTCAGCAATTTTTAAAATGTAAGTATAGTATATAATATTATATTAATAAGTGTCAAATTGAAGTGTAGTAGTACACAACACTGTGTTCGTTCTGTTAGTGTCGGGTGTAAACATTGTTGTGCAGACAGTGCGGTCCCTTGGAAATCCCAGTACTCTCCCGTCGTCGTCGTGCAGACCGTCACTCACGGTGCTGTCGACTGTGCTCCCTGTCACCATCTCACCCGACCCCCGCCACCACTCTGCAAGTGTCCCTTCGGTCTCTGTATCTATGAGCCATTTTTGTTTTGTTTGTTCTTTGTTTTGGATTCCACATATAAGTGACACCATATTATATTTGTCTCTCTGACTTATTTCACTTAGCATAATGCCCTCTGAGTCCATCCATGTTGCAGCAAGTGGCAACATTTTATGCTTTTTTATTGCTGGTAATATTCTAATGTGATCTATGGAGTGAGACAAAAGGTTTACAGTTGTGAGTATGCAAAACACAGTCTATTCTTGTATATTATTGATCATTGTGTTATTTTTTTCAAACAACTGTAAATCTACTTTTGCCCCACCCCGAACATTCCAATATGTATGTATATTACATCTTTTTTATCCACTCATCTACTGATGGCCACCCAGGTTGCTTCCATATCTTGGCTATTATAAATAATGCTGCAGTGAACTAGGATGCATACATCTTTTCAAATTAGTGGTTTTGTTTTCTTTAGATAAATACCTAGAAGTGGAATTGCTGGGTCATATGGTAAGACATGTTTTTAGTTTTTTGAGGAAAGTCCACTCTGGAGTCTTCACAGTGGCTGCGCCAGCCCGTGTTCCCACGACAGTGCACAGGCCTGCCTTTTCCCTCCATCCCCTCCAACACACGTTATTTGTAGACTTTCCGATAATAGTCATCCTTACTGGTGTGAGGCGCTATCTCATCATGGTTTTGATTCGTGTTTCCCTGCCGATCAGTGATGCTGAGCATCTTTTCATATGTCTGTCGGCCATCTGTATGTCTTCACCAGAGAAGTGTCTCTTCATGTCCTCTGCCCATTTTCTGATCAGTGTTGCTGTTGGGATTGAGTTGCACGTGTTCCTTACATATTTTGGATATCAACCCCTCATCAGATGTATCATTGGCGAACATTTTCTCCCGTTCAGTAGGTAGTCTTTTTGTTTCATCGATGGTTTCCTTTGCTGTATGGAAGCTTTTTAGTTTGATGAAGTCCCATTTGTTTATTTTTGCTTTTGTTTCCCTTGTTTGAGGGGACATATCCAAAAAGACAGTATTCCAACTAATGTCAGGCAGTTTACTACCTCTGTGTTCTTCTAGGACTTTTATGGTTTCAGGTTTTACATGTAAGTCCTTAATTTATTTTGAGTTTATTTGTGTGCATGGTATAAGAGAGTGGTCCAGTTTCGTTTTTTCTGCACGCATCTGTCCAATTTTCCCAGCATAACTTGTTGAAGGCACTGTCGTCTCTCCATTGTCTAGTCTTGCCTCCTTTGTCACAGGTTAGTTGACTGTATAAGTGAGGGTGTATTTCTGGGCTCTCTGCTTGGCTGCATTGATCTGCACGTCTGTTTTCAGGCCAGTGCCATACTGCTTTGATATCATAGCTCATAGCGTAGTTTGAAAATAGGAAACACGATACCTCCAGCTTGGTTCTTTCTCAGGATTGCTTTGGCCATTCATGGTCATTTGAGGGGCAGGATTTGTAGGTGGACTTTTAGGAAGTATACACGAGTTTGGTCATTCCAACAATAGTAGCCTTTCCCAGCATGCACCTTCCACGAGGCCCTGAGAAGAGTGCATCGTGTCCTCTGCGGCATTCCTGAAAAGCACATCATCTGAATCTCACCATGAGAGAGACGGTCCGAGCTGAGGGGTGTTCCACACAATAAACTGGGCTGTTTGTTTAGAAGATGTCAGTGCTGTGAAACAGAAAGAAAGATCCAGGAACCGTTCCAGATGCACAGAGACATGACACAGGGGTACAGTACACAACCATGGGTTTTCCTGGGCTAGAAAGGGCATTATAGGGCAGTTGAAAAAATCCGAGCCCAGTTTATAGATTAGATAACTATATTACATCAATGTTAATACGATTTAGATAATTGCATTATTGGAGAGGCAGGATTTTTAGGCAGGGTAATAGGAAATAGTTAGGGATAAAGGGCACCACATCTGCAATGTCTTAAATGGTTAAAGAAAAATAGATTGGTAGATAGGTAGATTGAGCTGTGAATGTTAGAGATATGAGGGTAAAAGCTGTCTAGGAATTTTAATTACTTTAGCGACTTTTCTGTAAGTCTGGAATTAAAATTTGAAAAAAAAAGTATTCCATACATACTAAGGAACTGATAGCTGTCACTATTTTTATACCAATTAACAATAATAATAGAACTCTGAGTCTGTCCTAAAGAGTTTAGAAGCCAAAGAGAAAGCATGTACAGAACCAACGCGAGGATTTGCGGGTTGTAGGTTTGTAGGCCAAAATGTCACTCTCCACCTGCCTCCTGGGGTTCACTTCGTTTCAGCCCCTCGGCAGCTGTGGCCCAGAGATCGGGGTCCATGTGTGGTCTTATGGGAAACATAGGCTTTATGAAGTGTATCCTGCGTAAGGTGGCCAGTGGGGTTCACTCTGACACCAGTTTTGAGGCTCATGTGGCAGGGACTGCAGCACACCAGACAGTGGGTCTGCCTTCCAGCCCCAGATGACTTCGTGGAAAGCCATTTCCATGAACAGTTTGGTCTTGGCCCCATCACTGTCAATTCGGAGGGCATGAAATATAAGAGAGTGCTTTCAGCAGTACAAAGTACCATGAAGTAATCAACTCTACACATGTGCTGGGCAGCCTGTAGCTTTCTGGTTCAGAGGCAGCCTCTGGAGTCAGACTGACCGCTCCCAAACCTCAGATACACCACTTACCAGAAAGGTAGTTTGAGGCAGGTCATTTAACCTCTTTGCCTCAGTTTTCCTCGGCCATAAAGTGGGTGCAATATCTACGTTATAGAACCAAAGTCATAGGAATGGTGTTTAGTAAATGAGATAGTGCAAATGACAGAGGTTTTATGCCCACACATTCTAAGACATCTTTAGGTGTAAACTAATGTTATGATATTATCCTGCAATTATCTAGAATCAGAACAATTCTATTAAAATATCCTGGAAAGTTCTCTCATTCTCCTTTTCCTGTCCTGGCCAGCTTATCATCTCATAACACAAATCACCCATGGCTTTCTCCTGATTTCTGGTTGATTTTCTACCGATGCCAGTTCTCACTGGGTTCCTGGGCGGGTGGGCTGCTGCCTCCTCTCCCACCTCGAGGTTCTAGTGTGTTGGCTGAACCCTGGGGCTCATGTGGCTGCTGTGATTCTGCAGGAATTCTTCTCCAGTGCTAAGCTCACCCAGAAAGCCTGTGGCTGAAGATGGAACTTCAGGGCTAGGCTTAGAGCTGTGAAATATGTGTTCACTTTCGCCTTCTGCCTGGCACAGGAGCCTGTGCAGATTCTGACCCCTACAGGGAGGTCGGTGGGGGAGGAAAGCAGCCTTGCTGTTAGGACTTTGAGGTTACACCCAGGATCTCAGAACAGCACTTCCCCCACCAATCTGTCCACACTGGCCTTAGCCAAACCCGAGGAATGGAGGCTTAACAGGAATGTGTCATACGAAAGTTATTCCATCGGCGTCCTCTCTCCCAAGCTCCACACCCATGTCTCTGCCTGCCTCGGGGACATCTCCAGCCAGACGACCCACAGGCATCTCACACTTAGCGTGACCAAAACACCACCTCACCCCGCCTTCCTTCTAGGTCCTCTGTTTTGGGTGACATTGCCAGCCACGTCAGAAACCTCAATATCATCCTCCCCCAAACCCTGCCTTTAAGGTTCCTGTCTATTCCAAATCCAAAATTGCCCAGAGCTGATTTGCCCTTCATGTCCTCACATGCTGACATTCGGGGCTTTGTGATCCGCCACCTGGCCTGTTTCAGCAGCCTCCTAATGGGTCTCCCTTCCACCACCTGCCTCCACTCCGGTTCACTCTTCAGCTCAAGGGCAAGGCTGCCTCCGGGTGAGGAATTGCGATCCCTCCCCCACCGAGCTGAAGCAGGCGTGGGCTCCCTGAGTGTCTCAGGGATCGAGTGTGGGCTCCTGAGGTGCCGTGCAAGGCCGGCCCTCCTCTCCAGCTTCTTCTTGCCGGGAACACAGCACCCTCCAACACACCACAGTGCCACTGGTTCCGCCTGCTCCTTACTTCACCAGTGGGCCTTTGAGCAAGGCTTCCCTCTGTCTGGACTGTCCTTTTCCAACCTGCATTCCTACTTGCCCTGCATACTCCACACAACAATCCCCTTGTCTGGGAAGGAGGTCTTTCTGTCTCTGTCTTCCACACTCCCAGAGCACATTTTCTGTGCCTTTGTTGTTACAACTTATGAGTGTCATGTGGTGGTTTCTAGGTTTACACCGTGTGCTCTTCAAGATCAAGGGGTCTGCACTGTTGACTTCCATATGCCCAGGAGTGGGCAGAGCAGTCCTCGGGAAAGGACGTCTATAACGTGTCTGTATGCCATGAGCACCACGGTGCACTTGATGCATTGCTCTTTGCTATGCTTTAAAAATCTTACCTCATACAAGATGTTGATTCTATGACAGGTAGAGTTCAAGGCTCCAAGTTCACCTTTATCTCAAACTTCTTTCTGTTGAACTTGTATTCTTTCTTTACTGTCTTCTTCCTCCCTCCTCCCCTGCCTTCTCAGAATATCTCTGAGGGGATGTCTATCTATCATTAAAAAAATAAATAAATTGTATTCTGGATTTGCTGACTGGGGAAATCGACTTCCTTATGAGATCAGAGAGAGCTGATCTCACTAAAGGATTTCAGCTATTGTCCTCTGCAGAGAGGATCCACCAAGTAGGAAAATACTGTAACAGTATAAAATGCTGACAGCTGAGGTGTCGATTTCCACACGTGGTCATGCTTTCGTGTGATATTTAGAAGCAGCGTTAGACTGACCCTGGCACTCACTGAACAGCCTTCGCTCTAATTCCTTCCACGTTGAGTGCTGTTCCAAGTTTCTGATCATTCCTACTTTGGAAGGTGGCCAAGGTCCTGGCAGTAGCCCTGATCGCGCCAAGTCTCCGGGCTCTGTCTGCTCTGGGGGCTTAGACCGCCTCTTGGAACGTGCGCCTGCAGGCAGATGCGGGACGCTCAGGGGTCAGCAGACCCCACAGTTTGGGGAGATGGGGGCCTCTGCACGGGATCTCATTTTTCTCCATCTGCACAGCCATTTGGGGCCTGAGGCTTCGTGACTCACGTGGTGACTCTCCATCTGCCCATTTACTCCAGAAAGGAAAAAGGATTTCTTCATGCACGGTTGGCCCAGATTCAGGCATGAGCTGAGTCATCATATCACGTGTTCCGGAGCCATCTGCCTGACTGTAGACTGTAGCGGATCTCCATAATGCTGGGGCTCCCTATTGCATGCAGGGGACAGTACTTGCATGTACTATTCTCTGTACTTCTACACTGCCCTGGAAGTCCCACCCTGTGCCAGGAATGGAGTAGGTCAGGATGAGCAGATGCTTGTAGTTCCGGCCTCTAGATCCCCTCCTGCACCTTGCAGTCATCCTGATTGGTTGACGAACTGTCCTTGGGCCCAGTAGAAGCTTCAGCATCATTGTCAAGACCACCCTCCCAGCCAGAACCCCTCACAGTCTTGCAGGCTTGGCACCAGAGGGTAAAGCATATGGATACCCGAGATTAGATTGGGAAGTTGTGACTGTGTTCTGGGTGAGGGTAAAAGTCTCCAGAAGGCTACCTTTATTCGATTGCACATGTAATTATTTATTTTGAGGGGAGTGAGAGAAATGGGAAGGTAATACCCACACTGAGTACAAAACTCAAAAGATATAAAAGAAAGGTGAAAATTCTTTACCAACTCAGTTCCCAGTTGCTCTGTACCTCACCACACCCCCCACCAGAGGCAACCCATGCCAGCAGCCTCTTAGGGTGTGTGTGTGTGTGTGTGTGTGTGTGTGTGTATAAAACACACAGAGAAGCTGTATTAGTTTACCAGGGCTGCTGAAGGCTACAAGTCTGAGGTCAAGGTCTCTTCTGAAAGCTGCGAGGGGGAATCTTTTCTATGCCTCACTCCTAGCTTCTGGTGGATTATTGGCAGTCTTTGCCATTGCTTGGCTCGTACAGTCTTCACTGCAGTTTCTGCCTTTGTGTCACATGGCATTCTCCCTGGGTGCACATCTGCCTAAATTTCCCCTTTCTCTAAGGACACCAGTCATATTCATTAGCACTCACCCTAATGGCCTTATTTTAACTTATCTCTTTAAAGACCTTCTCTCCAAGTAAGGTCACATTCTGAGGTATGGGGGTTAGGACTTCAACATATGAATTATGGGGACAATTCAATGAACCCATGTGAGACAGGCATTTAAATATATGCTAACTTTTAAACAAATGGTAGCACATTCTAAATACTATTCTGCATGTTGCTTTTTAAAGTTTAACAATCGTAGAGATTTTTCTTTATCGGTACATAGAGACCTGCCTTCCTGTCTCTGTCTTTTTAATGGCTACATGGAACTACATCATGTGGGACTACAGTTATTCACATAACTTGTCCTGAGTGATGGACATGTAAGCTCATTCTTTTGCTATTACAAGTTTCCACTGGCTGTCCCTGATCATTTCACACTTTAAATGCAACTGTAGCTGTAATACTGATTTTTTAACTTTATTTTTATTCTTGATATTATTATAGGTAACTTCATTTCCCCCCTTTTTGCCCACCTCCACCCAGCGCCCCACCCCCCTGCCATTCCCTCTGGCTGTCACTGCGCTGTAGTGTGTCTCTGTGTCCTGCGTCTGTGCTTGGCGGATCCGGTCACCTTCTTTCATCCAGTCCCCTCCCCCGCCCCCTCCCCTCTGACAGTGGATAAAAAGGCTTCGTACATTTCTACAGTGGAATACTGTGCGACTGTAAAAAGAAGGAAATCTTACCTTTTGCAACAGCATGTAATATTGATTTTTAAATGTGAAATTGTTTGTTCATAGGGTAAGTGCATTTTGCTTTCAATATTTATGTAACCTGCTCTTAATTGCTGGGAGAAAGAGCAGAGCAGATGGGCTTATCAGATTAGCTAATTATCACTGTGGATCCCCTTCAGGTTCAAACATAGGACTAGAAAGAGACCACGGAAGGAGGGAGGAGGACAGTTCTAAAATTGGCACTTGTGAACCCCCATTTTGAAATGATACCCTTAGTCTGTGCCAGCAAAAGGCACTTGTCTGAGTCTGCTGTAAGACTATCTCCTGACCCATAGACTGGGGCTGGGTCCAAGGTCTCCTGACCTGCCTGAACCTTGAGCCCAGGTTTCAGCAGCACCAGCTGGGGGAGGAGGGAGAGGGGCAGGGAGGGGGTGGAGGATACAGCCCCAAACACAAAAGAAGGTGCTTTGGCTGAAGGCCAGGCTCAGTGCAAATGCCACTGCCTTTGTTCTTTCTCCCTGGTGCACTTCCCAGGGACTGCCTGTCCAGGTGTTGTGGAATGCTAAACCTCCGTTTGGATTTTGACCAGGATTCCCATGCTGGGTGGAGGAGGGCTCTAACCATGCCTGTAAGAGCATCTGACGTCAGTCACTTGGACAACGGCCTGGCACAGCTTCTCACCTGGCTGCCAGCTGGAAATTTGGAGGTCCTCCCTCAGTTTTTGCTCATATGTGGGAGCCTGGCTTGTGGAGGTTAATTTGCTCCAGGCCCTTTCCAGCCCTGTCCTCATGGCCTCAGAGTTTTTGCATTGTCTGGAAATCTGGAAGCATGTTCTGTGTCACTGGAGGAGCAAAGCCCGAAGAAGTGAAGTGATCACCCCCAGTTCCCATAACCAGGAGCAGCAGAGCCGGGGTTGTGCACATGTCCGCCCACATGTGCATGCATGCAGCTCATTCGCACACACTGTGCATGCCCAGCAGGCACCAGGTGCTGTGCTAAACCCTGGGGTCCCACTTGTGATTGAGACAGACCCTGTTTCTGCTCTCTTAAACCTCACAGTCCTGTAGAGAAGATAGCCGTGAAATGGATGTTTTCCAATAGTAAAAAGTGCACAAAAAAAGCAATAAAGATGTGAGCTGTGAGAGCTGTGAGGGAGGCATTCATGATGCTGGAAAGGTCTGGAGGGTCAGAGGCTGCCCCAAGGGGGAGCTAACATGTAAACTGTGACCCCAGGAAGGCTCTACCCATGAAGAACAGAGCTGCTGAGGTGACCTTGTCCCTTGGTCATACTGTCGGGACCCGCAAAGTAGGACAGAAACCATTCCACTCTCTGGCCACTCCACAAGGAGAAAACCACGAAGGAGAAAATTTCCCGTAAAGACAGGTGGTTGGCTGCAGAAGCCACCTTCTGCTGCAGAAGCCCAACAATATAGGGAATGTGGTGGCCCAGGAATAGTTTGGAAGACTCATCCAAGATGAAGAAATTGTTTACTGTAGGAGGAGGCTCACCTGCCTCCTCTCGAGTGAATGTTAAAATACTTTGCTCCTACTTTATTGTTAAAAAGAAAGCAGCCAGGTTTGTGGGGTGGGGAGTGGGCGCAACAGCCTAGTAAAACAATCGCTAGCTCTTCAGGCCTAGTTAACGCTTCCCACCTGGTGGAAGAGAGGCCTGCTGGCCACAGCTTCAGGCAGGGCCAGAGCAGCCTTTCTTGGGGCCCAGTTTGTGCCAGCCATAATTACTTAATTTATATATCTGCAGTCAATTTGCGGGCAGCTCGGAGCAACAAAAGACATTAGTACAGGTCTGGGACCCAGGGCGTCTGGAGTGGAGCCCAAGTGTGACTGGTGATCCGGTTGGTGATTCTGTGAGTACCTCTCCGACCTCCGCTGCTGGAGCGAGTGAGTGTGGAAAGGTGAGAGGGGAGCTTCGAAAGTATAACCTGATTTTTTTAATGACTATGGTCCACAAGCACTAAAGAGAGAACCTATCTTTTTTTTACTTTAGCACCATTTGAGGTTGATGTGATGATCTCCGTTTCACAGATGAGAAAACTGAGGCTGGGAGAGTTATTTGCCCAGGCTCAAAAAGCCTGTAACGAATGGAGCAGGGATTTGAACCCAGGTCTTTCAGGCACTGGACCCTGCTTATAAACACTTGTCCAGGGCCAAATGGCACAACAGAAAATCTAGGACTTTCTTCCCTCTCCACCCCTTCCTTCTCACTCGAAGGTTCCAGCAGTTCGTTCCCCAGCAAGGCAAACTGAAGGGTGTGAGCAGAAATGGAGAGCGCAGCCGTTCTGTTTGTTTTATAACTAACCAAAGACGTTTCTCTCCTCTCGTTCTCCCTCCCCCTATGTCTAAAAATAAATAAATAAAATCTTAAAAAAAAACTAACCAAGGGTAAGAGTGACTAAGGGGAAAAACATTTTTTGGGGAAGGGAAATGCGGTGAGTTGAGTATTTTATTGTTTTCAAAATAGTCATCTAACTTTGTGATGGAAGGGGCGGGTCTGGAGTCTAAATCTTATCCATCATCAACATGTGTGAACCTGTAACTGCTGCCGGGCCCCTATCCAGAGACATCTGTAAACTGTCCTGGAAACAGTCCCTGTCGCTCTTCAGCCCCAAAGCCCTTCTGGGAACGCCTGATCTCAAGACCGAGTGTGCCCGTGTGAAGAGGCACCAGGCGTTTGGTGAGGTTCCTGCTTCTCCCCCCACAGCTGTTCAGTTGTGTTTGAGACAAGGACCCAGTCCAAGTGCCAGTATCTCAGTCTGGATTAAAAATAGACCAGTCTTTGAGACTGATTAATGTGGCTGAATCCTTGAGCACGAAAGCAGTAGACCGGCAAAAATTCTCCACCCTCACCCACACCCCGTGGATTGTAGAGGCCATGGGAACTGCAGTGCCCTGGGCCCACTGAGGATTTGATTTTGTGTTGGTTTTCCATTTCATGGGTCACCAGGCATTCTGCTTCTTTTTCTTTTTTTAAAAAATTATATTTCATTGATTATGCTATTACAGTTGTCCCGATTTTCCCCCTTTGCCCCCCCTCCACCCAGCACCCACCTCCCCCTTAGGCTATCCCCCACCATTGTTCATGTCCGTGGGTCATGCTTATAAGTTCTTTCACTGCTTCATTGCCTACACTGTACTTTACATCCCCATGGCTATTCTGTAACTACCTATTTGTACTTCTTAATCCCCTCACCTCTTCACCCATTCCCCCACAACCCCTACCACTTGACAACCCTCAAAATGCTCTCTATATCCATGACTCTGTCTCTGTTCCTCTTGTTCGTTTAGTTTGTTTTTTAGATTCAGTTGTTTATAGATATGTATTCTTCCCTTTATTGTTCATAGTTTTGATCTCCTTTTTCTTAAATAAGTCCCTTTAACATGTCATATAATAAAGGTTTGGTAATGATGAACTCCTTTAGTTTTTTCTTGTCTGGGAAGCTCTTTACCTGCCCTTCGATTCTGAATGACAGCTTTGCTGGGTAGAGCAATCTTGGCTGTAGTTCCCTGCTTTTCATGATTTTGAATATGTCTTGCTAGTCCCTTCTAGCCTGCAAAGTTTCTTTGGGGAAATCAGCTGATAGTCTTATGGGAACTTTCCTATAGATAACTAACTTCTTTTCTCTTGCTGCTTTTAAGATTCTCTCTTTACCTTTAATTTAACTTTGGCATTTTCATTATGATGTATCTGGGAATGGGCCTCTTTACATCCATGTTGTTTGGGACTCTCTGTGCTTCCTCGACTTGCATGTCTATTGCCTTCATCAAATTAGGGAAGCTTTCTTTCATTTTTTTTTCAAATAGATTTCCAATTTCTTGTTCTTTCTCTTCTCCTTCTGGCACTCTTACGATGCAAATGTTGGACCTCTTGAAGTTGTCCCAGGGCCTGTTTATATTATCCTCATATTTTGGATTCTTTTTCTTCTTGTTCTGATTGGTTGTTTTTTGCTTCCTTGTTTTTCAAATCATTGATTTGATTCTCAGCTTCATTCACTCTACTGTTGTTTCCCTGTAAATTTTTCTTTATTTCAATTACTGAATTCTTAATTTCTGAGCATGTGTCTTAGCATTAGACCATCTGGTAGGAGGCTTAGGAATACACTTAATTGCTGATCTATATAAGGGGGCACATTGTATGCAACAACAAGCTATGATAAAGCACAAAACAGTTTTTAGCACAGTTGATAAAAGTTGCACACTCTCCAGCTGGGACTACATTAGTGATTTTTAAGGAAAACATTTCCCTGCCCTTTAGAATTACCACAGGTTCCCAATTGTAAACATCATATGCTAAAACAAAGTATCATTTCAAAGGCTTTCCAGGGCAGTATAAATGCCTGCTAGACACAGTGAAAGTTTGTTCAACGTAAGTTCCTCCAGAGATTCCCAAAGTTTACAGACCTTAATCACATCCACATCACATTTACAGTAATACATAGATTAGTTTTTGATTGACCAGTTGGGAACTATAGCCTAGCCAAGTTGACACATAAACTGAGCATCACAAGAATATATAATTGTTCTAATATGCCATTTAGTTTATTCTAAGAACCATCCTTTCCCCACTGCTCTGCAGTTGCCACCTTTAACGTTAACCAAGTAAATTTTCTTATTGTCTGCATCTGTTTCTGGAGTCTCCACTGGCCTGTTCATCCAGCTTTCTGCTAATACCATGCCATCTCAACAAGTATAGCTTTTCCAGTAAGTCTAAACATCTGAGAGAGCAAGTTCTTCCATTATTTTATTTTCAATACAGTGTATAAGCTATTTTAAAGACTAATAGTTATTTATGATTATTTCCTTATTTGGTAGTTTCCAATTTTTGACTACTATGAAAAAAGATACTATGAACATTCATGTACAAACCTTTGAGAGGACTTACATTGTCATTTGTCTTGGGTAAATATATAGATTTTAAAGAGTAGCCTAGTAGAAACTTGCCTTTGGGGAGCAGGGGAAAGTGCATGGTATCCGGGGTAGCCTTGTCACAGAACAGGGATGGGTCCCAAAGTGGGCAGCCTCTGCCTTAGAGGGGAGCAGCCTGAGCACCCCAGTCTCACCAGCTAAAAAGAGAATGCTGGTGGTTGTCCTTCCATTTGTTGAACTGGACACTATTGACAGGGAACAGGTGCTTTTCCTCTTCTAGTTTCATGTACAGTTTACGTGAAACTAAACCTGATTCAGGGTAGATTTATTATGAATGAGAATAATTAGCATTTATTAAACATTAGTATGCTGACCATTTCACATATGTTTTATTACTGAATCCTCACTACATTGTGAGGTTGTAACTGTTGTCTCTCCATTTGGTGGGTGAAGAAACTGAGGCTCAGAGACATTAAGCAATGTCCAAGATTATATGCCTAGTAAATAATAGAGTCAGGATTTGAACCCATGTCTGTCTCACTCCAAATCCTGGGCTCTTAAGCCAAAGTCACATTCCACATAGCGCCTGACTCATACTACTTGCTCAGTACTATTAATGGTGGGCCAGTAATATTAATTGCTGATAGCTTTCCAATAATGTCACTTAAGGTATATTCAGATGACTCTGTCTTTAATTACATGGAACTCAAAGCAAAGCAGCTCCCTCTACCTCCCCACTCCCAGAGAAAAAAATCCTTTGAAAACAGTACATGCTCCATTCTGTTGTGGACTCAGCCACCTGCTACTCCATCCTTTCCTTCATCACGTACTTATCTAATGAGTGCTTTGCTGTACACGTGGTGGCTGGTTACCAAACATCCCTTCCACCTGTAAATGAAGCATTTCGTGGATCATGATTAGTTGGCTCTCTCCTGGCCCTGCCTGACTGGTTGAGAGGTGGGCAGGTCCTAGCCAGTTTGGGCCACTGAGAGGCAAGTCCAGAGTTCTCAAGGCTGTATGGGAAGAGACCCCACCCTGGAGCCACTGACAAGTTCGTGGGCCACCATGTTGGGGCCCAAGGGAGAGCCCCCCTCAGCAAGTGGCTGAGCTGTATGGAGCGCAGCGCTGTGAGAACCCACGTCCAGCCGCCACATCTTCCTCTCTGAGGTACAGCTTTTCTTTCTGTGTTGCTAACAGCTGGTTTAAGTCGAGGTGCTAACTCCCGTGATGCACGTTTTGAAAGTACCTGCTCTGGTGCAGAGGGCATCCGTCTTGTCCTGGCCAGGCAGGGGCTCTGCAAAGGGCGGGCCTACTGGGTTACAGCTCTTCCCAGCCACTCCTGCTGCCCAGCTCCCGTGCTGGATGGTGCGCTCCCTGAGGGCAGAGATGCTCCCTAAGTTATTTTGGGATTTTTCAGGAACCTTAATGGAGTGTTTTCTGTGCGCGTGCGTGTTTTTATGTTCTTTTTAAAAATTTGATGTTAAATAATTTTTAATTTTTCAATTACAGTTGACATACAATATTAATTTCAGTTGTACAACGCTGTGACCAGACATTAAATCTAGTACCCATCTGACACCATACATAGTTATTGTTATACAATATTATGTGTGTGTTTTTCTCCCAGATAGCAGTGAAGGATTTGGGGAGGGGGATTTACATTCTTGAGCATTTGCTCTGTAGGCCAGGTGTTTGACACATACATACATTAATTCCTTCCTTGCAAGGAGAGCGTGCCTCCACGATGAAGATCCTGAAGCCTGGGTGAGTTATTTAAGCTCATGCAACTCTCAGGTGGTGACACTGGGAACCCACGCTGCTCACGCTGCAGTTCTGACAGGGTTCTGTGGTGCTGCCTAGACCACGGGTGTCCAACTCATATTCACCGGGGGCCACCTCAGCCTTGCAGTTGCCTTCAAAGGGCCGAATGTAACTTTAGGACTGCGTAAATGTAACTACTCCTTAACAGTTAAGCCCTGTGTTTGCCACCTGTGGCCTAAACAGTATTATTGGAAAGTGGGTGGTGGCCCCAAACTGGAGGAATCCCTTCCACCACAGGTGTAATCTGTTAACTAAACAAGTAGGGTTTATTCTCTGCTCTCTCTCTGTGTTTATACAGCTCTGTGGTTTGTTCTCACAGGAGGTCCATTGTAAACACATTTATCCAGCTTGTCCATAGAACCTGAGGACAAAAGACTTTCTCCTGTTCTCTTTACCATGGGGTCAAGAAAATATAATCAGTCTCTTCCTGTGGGCAGCCTGGCTAATAAAGTTTATCTCAGCTCATCCTTTGTCCAAGATGCAAAATGATGGCAGCCTCTATTGTGTTTCTTTGTTCTTACTTAATTTGGTCTATAGTCACTGAATAGTGACTATAGTCAGGCAATGTTTAAGAATGGAGCTTGAAAGATCCCCCTAAAAGATCCCTCCATTTGCTACTTTTATAAATAGATATGTAAGGTAGGCCATAACATTTTCTTGAATTTCCATTTTACAGTGGCTTAGCATCATTTTTATTATTTTCTGATTCTTTTGTAACTGAGATTTCATTGGTTGTTTTGAGCATAAGTATACAGACATTTCAGTTTGTACACAATTCTTAACATATGTACCAAAAGCCTAAAAAGTCATATAGTTATGATTCTTTCCAAAACAGTTATCCCAGTGACATTCCAGTTACTTTCCAGTGTACAATTTGGAGGCTAATTTTTGTTAACAGGTTATTAAGTACCAAGATCTTCAAATATTGATCCACTGTTGTATCAAAGCCCCACTAATTCACAATTTAATATCACACACTACATAATCAAATTTTCAGTCTTTCACATCAACAAAGTCTCTGTGAGAACAAGGCCGCCACAGCACAAAGATGTTTCAGAATGCACAGAATTCTGACAGGGCAAGCCGCGGTCAAGGAGTGGTTTTCTTTAGGAAACAATTCTACCAAAACCATGGGAATGGAAGTAATTTTAAATGTTCAAGGTACATTAAATGTACAACTGACTCCCAATTGCCACCTAGTATGCTTTGTATTGATATGGTGGGGAATAAAAACAACCCCTGTCTATGGAATGTTAAGCTGACGCCCAAGACAGACAAAGCCTCCCACATTCAATACCCCACCGTTTTCTTGTTGTACCGAAACGTAACCAGCAAATGATTTCACCTCTTAAAAAAGGACTTACACTTAAAAATGGGATGAGGGGGAATTCCCTCCTTCCAAGTATTTCTAGAGCTACTAAAAAACTTCATTTACAAAACAGTCAATGAGAACATTGCTCTGATTGTACAGGGAGGGGGAGACATGGACCGCTCATAAGATGTGGTACAGGACATTAGTCAGACTTGGCTGCTTTCCTGCTGCATCGGAGGCTGAACTCGCCCTGTTCTTTCTTCTCCATTTTCTGCAGGTAAATTTTGAATTTCTTAGCCGCTGCTGCCTGTCTTCCTTTTTTTGGCTCCTTTTTATTTCCTTTTGCTTGCACTTTTTTGTCTGCAGATTTATCCTTTGCTGATGCCTTTTTTTTTTCTTTTTTTTTTTTTGCTTCATTTCCACTTCTGCAGAAGTTTACCTCTTCATTCTCCTCCTTCACCCCATTGCAGGCCTGAGCTGACCCTCCTCTCGGGCATCAGGAGGCAGGGCAGGCAAGCTGGGTGGCCTGGCTGCTACCACTCTTTCTGTCGCCTGAGCTGCTGGGACTGCGGAAGGGGCTGGTGGGAGGCCAGGTAACTTAGCCTCTTCACTTCAGATAGTGCTTGTTTTCATCAAATGTGAAGGAATGATCTGATAAAATGCGAATCGCTGTGTTTAGCCCTGGGAGAGCTGACTGGCACAACTGGAGGCCTCGGCTCTGAAGCCCTCGTGCCCCGTGGGGCTGGCAGCTGGTAGAGTGTGTGTTGATGTAAGGGCCCTTGCTAACACCCTGGAATTTTGGGTTTGGAGTTTAAGCAGTAACAGTATACTCTTTTTTTTCTTTAAAAATGGGGTGCTGACACTATTCCCAGTGAGTTCTAGTGTTCTGGTTAGGTGGCCCTTTATCTACCCTCCTTACTGAGATTTTTCACTTCTCTGCTGAAGTCAGCAGCTCTTCTCCAGGCGATGAAACATCATTGGTGATATTCATTACCATCCTTGTGACAGATTTCCTTCCAACTACCCATACTGACTGGAGAAACAGTCTTCTTAGGCTCATACTTATTGCATGTCCTATTCCCATGCTGTAGACATAGAACAAAATCTCTTAGGAGAATACCTCACTCTGTCAGGAAATTTAGTATATTCTGGAAACATTTGTATTCAGGTAAAAATAATGCTGAGACTTTCTGTGGTGTCGAAGGCCAAAGACGGATCTGACCAGAGCTAGGAGTGCCTGAGAAAGATGCCTTCTCAGCTCTGTGTGTGTGTGCACACACACACTTATTTATATATATAAATAAAATGTATTTTGATGAATTCTTGGGACACTTCCACCATCGAGATTTCAGAAGACCTGTTCTCTCACCTGAACCCCAGAGAGTAGTTCTGTACACGATGAGCAGTGTCACGCCAGCTTCCTGGCTGAGTTGTGATTCCGCAGTGCCTGGCTTTGACCCTTGGCCATAGAAGTTGTGGAATTTGGGGTCTAGCATTTAAGTAGGAAACAGCTAAACTGTTCCTGGCAACCTGCGCACAAAGATTCTGCCTTGTTTAATCAGATGCATTACCCTGCTCTGACACACTGTTTATTCTTTTTTATTTTTTTGTATTTTTTATTGTTGTTCAATTAATAGTTGTCCCCATTTTCCCCATATTTCCCCTTCCCTAACCACCTCCTGTCCCACATTCAGTCCTCCCCCTCCCCCATTGTTTGTATCCATGGGTTCTTTATACATGTTCCTTAACTTGACCCCTCCTCCTTTTCCCCGTTAACCCCCCCCCCCCCCCCCCCCCCCCCCCCCCCCCCCCGTCTCCTCTGGTCACTGTCAGTTTGTTCTTTATTTCCATATCTCTGGTTTTGTTTTGCTCGCTTATTCTGTTGATTATGTCCACTTATAGGTGAGATCATATGGTATTTGTCTTTCACCGCCTGGCTTATTTCACTTAGCATAATGCTCTCCAGTTCCACCCATACTGTTCCAAAGGGTAGGAGTTCCTTCTTTCTTTTTGTTGCATAGTATCCCATTGCATAAGTATATCACAGTTTTTTGATCCACGCATTTACTGATGGGCACTTAAGTTGCTTCCAGCACTTGGCTATTGTAAATTGTGCTGCTATGAACATTGGGGTACATAGGTTCATTTGAATTGGTGTTTCAGGATTCTTAGGGTATAATCCCAGTTGTGGAATCACCAGGTCAAATGGTAGTTCCATTTTTAGTTTTTTGAGGAAATTCCATACTGTTTTATACAGTGACTGTACCAGCCTGCATTCCCACCAATAGTGCACTAGGGTTCCCTTTTCTCCACAACCTTGTCAGCACTTGTTGTTTGTTGCTTTGCTTATGATGGCCATTCTGACCAGTGTGAAGTGGTATCTCGTTGTGGTTTTAATTTGCATCTCTCTGATGGCTAGTGATGATGAGCATCCTTTCATATGTTTATGGGCCTCTGTATGTTCTCCTTGGACAAAACCACAAAGGCCAGGAAACAAACTCATACCCGCAAAAATAACTCCCTCCTGCAATCCCACTATCAACAGCAAATGAGCCAGTATTATAAGGAGAGTAAGACTATTATAAGAAAAGAGAAGGAATATGAGATGACCTACTGAAAGAAAAATGATCTGGGGAGGGTAGAGGGAGGAGTACTAATAAGAATAGGGAATCGGAGCAAAGTGAAGAGAGAAAGTAAAATTTACATCATAAATAAAGGGAATGAAGAAGGTAGAATGGAGTAAGGGAAGGGAAATGTATGGTATTAGGTTTAAACAAAAAATAAAATAAAGTGAGAGAGAGAGAGAAAAAGGAAAGAAAAAAGTAAATAACTAAAAAAGTAGGAATCAAATTAGAAAGATCCACCACACCCTATCAATAACAAATTATCTAAAATTAATATAGGTAGGATGGGAATAAGAGGGGAAAAAAGAAAGAAGAGCTTAAGAGATTTCTACAGCAAAAGGGAAGTGATTTTGAGATGATCAGGGAGAGGGAATGTTAAGAATGAGGAACAAGAACTAGGTTAAGACGGAAAAATTGAAATTTGAGACAAAAAAAAGGAAAGAGGGGGAAAAGGGGGCAGGATGAAAGAGAAAAGAAAACAGGCTAAGAAAGAGCAAAATTAAAATTTGAGATGAATAAAAGAGTAGGAGAGGGGAATGGTAAAATTTGAGATTTGAAATACAAAATCAGTGAAGATCTATAGATAAAACTGAAAAAAGGCAACAGCAACTACCATATCCACAACTAATGAGCAAAAATCGCTGAAGGTGGAGAGAGAACACAGGTATTTTAAGAGCGGGAAAGAGAATGTGAGATAACCATTGGCAAGAAAATTGGTTTCTCGAGGCTGGACGGGGAGAAATAGTAAGGGTGTGGAATGGAAAGAAGTTGTAGCAAGAGAGAAAACAAAATTTAAAATGAAAATAATAAGAGGAAAGAAGAAAGTAAAATGGGGTAAGAGAAGGGAGGGGCAAAATATGTGAATTGAAATGGACTATAGTATAAAATCTAGTGACTTAATCGCACAACTTGAAGGACAAAAAATGAATGTTAAAAAGCTATGCAGGAAAGAAAATATCGCAAATCATTTCGCCGAGAAGACCACGGTGGGTTTCGTCTTGGTATTTAGTGTTTGGCATCTAGTATTTACCAGTTTTTTCTCTCTGGATCTGCCTCTGGGGATGTCAGAGGGTGACCCCATCTGACCCTAGGCGGCCTGTTGGAGACTGCCAGGATCTACAGTGTGGCTCTCTCGTCCAGTAGTTCACGTGGCCACTCTGCACTGGTGCCCGGCTTCTGCACCGCGGGGCGGGCAGGGCGGGGGCGGGGCGGGGCAGGCCGGGGCTTCCCCTCAGGCTGCTGCCGCTCTGGGGAGAGGCTGCTGCGGAATGCGGGCGGCTGGGCCCTGCCTGGCGGACGCTTCTCTCGCCGCTCTCTTCCCGGAGCTTGGGCCCTGTGTCTCCTCAGGCGGCTCCGGCCCACTCTGCGCCCCCGCTTTGCCGGAGCCCCAGGTTAGTGACTGCGAGTGAGAATTTGCGCGTTGCGCCTCCAGCGTTGCTCTCTGGCGGGGAGCAGCCCCGCTTCTTTGTGCGCCCGTTGTTATCCGGGTACTTTTCGGGCTCTGACGCTCTGGGTTGGGGACCCCAGTTTAGGGCTTAGGCCCCACACTTCTCAGGGGGATCCAACTGGCCGCTTAATAGCTGCCCGGCGCTTCAGCTGCCGCCTTTGGGCGCCGGCCAGCCCGCTCCCGTCTCCGCCACACTTCCTCCCAGACGGTGGTACTCAGCCAACTTTTCTGTCTGTCTGAGGCGGTAAGGCTTCTCTCTCACTAGTGTTCGGTCGTTTGTCCGGGGTTATTTCTCCACAGTTTAGCTCTAGTCCCAGATTGCTCCTGGGAGGGAGGTTAGTGTGGCTTCCACTCACTCCTCCGCCATCTTGGCGCCCTCTCTGACACACTGTTTATTCCTTGAGGTAGAATCGGTTAGGTCGGAGTCGCTCAAAAAACCAGACAGACACAGCGAGCCAAGGAGCAGGGTTTATTAGCGGGGAATAAGAGGAAAAGTGGGGCCAACCAAGGGAGGCTGGGACTCGCTGGGTTGTCTTAGGGCAGGATTTTTAAGCACAAAAACCCGCGAAGGGGAACTGGTTGGTGTGTCAGAGTCTGATTGGCTAGAGCTGGTGGCTGGTGCCCTTTCTGCTGACCACTGTTCTGGATACATCTTTTCAGGCTCCAGTTAAAGCTGCATCCCGTTATGGCGGATCGGCCGACCCCCGACCCCAGTCTTAGCCGGGCATCCATCTGTCCTGGGTGGGTCGGCAGGCAGTTTCCCGGCGGGCATTTTCCCAGGCTATGGTTTCCCACCCTACGGTTTTCCCGCCTGGTGGTTTTCCATTCGTCCTACGCCTCTAGGTCTGTCATAATCCACCCTTTCAAAGTGTACAATTTAGCGGGTTTTAGTATTTTCACTAATTCCAGAACATTTTTTTTCACTTGAAAAAGAAACTTTGTACCCCTTAGCAGTGACGGTTTCCCCTTCCTTCGGCCCTTGGTAACCACTAACCCACTTTCTTTCTCTATGGATTTGCCTGTTCTAGACACGTCTTTTAAGTCGAATCACACAGTATGTAGTCTTTTGTGAATGGTTCCTTTCACTTAGCATAATGTTTTGAAGGTTCCTTCATGTTGTGTGTGACAGTACTCTGTCCCTATTTTATGGTTGAATAATATTCCATTGTTTGGATATACTACACTTTATTCATACGTCAGTTGATGGACATTTGGGTTGTTTTCACCTTTTAGCTATTGTGAATGTTGCTGCTTTGAACATTTTTGTACATGTCTTTAACCATATTATTTCAGTTCTCTTAGATCTACACCTAGGAGTGAAATTGCTGGGACATACTGTTACAGAACGGACCCATGTCGGGGGGGACAATATACTATCACCGAATGGATGCCCTCTTCTCCCAGGGACCCACTGCACTAGGTTCACCTTGCCCACCGCTAGGGAATTATAGCTCTCAATGTCAGAAATTGGTGAAAAGCAAAGGAATTATTTATTCAAAAGTTATACAGACTAAAGAGTAATGACTTAATATCTTCATTAAAATCCCAAGGTCCCTTAGAACACCCACAAACACACACGGCCCTTCCTTCCCCCTTTTGCCCAGTTTGGAGTACTGTATCTCAGGAAAAGAAATAGAAGTCTGTGGCTCAGGTAGCCCCTGGTTCTTCCCAGTAATCCATACTCAGCTGACCCGGCTGCCCTTGGTGCCCAGCACCATCAACTGTGTTACCGCCGCGATCTCCAGTTCTCAATCCAGACCCATGTAGCACCTTCTCAGGGCCCACCAGTAAGAGTCCTTTCACCCCTTTCCTTCCTGCAGTGTCTTTCCTACATTCTTCCAAACTGTTAAAAGAGAGTTCTGCATCACTGCTACATCTTGCTTTCTGGCTTCCTAAGCTACATGGCAAAGGGAGCCCCAGAGCCTCATGGGTCCCCCTTATTTCCAAAGCTGCATGGTCCCTCCTAGCGTGGCTGCCGCACCTGGGTTTAAATCCCAACACCAATCTTCTTCTGCATTCCTATTTCCAACCCCTCCCACAATCAGTTACATCTGCAATCATTCCTGTATTTCTTCAGCTTTTCTGGGCTGCCATAGTAAGTCCAGGCAGGTGTGGTCCCATGGTGTGGAGCCAGTCATCTCCAAGCTCTGATGCAGGTGATGCAACCAGGGGGAGTTGCTTCCCAGTTACATCCTGGGTAGAAGTCACTCCCATTCCCCTGGCTCAAGGTACAACCACAGCTATTTAACATATCTATGAACCCAGTTAAAGGTTATAGATATGTTAAATGGCCACACCAGAGGTTAGTTGCAAAACCGTTTCTATGCAGAACAACTCTCTATGACCCTACTCCATGTGTCCCATCCCCCAGTTCAGACTTGTGGGGGTGAGGACATCCTCTATTTTTTAAAAATATTTCCTGGACACCCTGAGTTCTGGACCCCATTACAAATCCCTCTTTGGGGGCCCCCTTGTCTGCACCCTGTTATAATATGGTAAACCTGTGTTTAACTCCTGTGTTTAACAGCAACATATGGGGTGCCGGCGTCTCCACATCCTTGCCAACACTTGTTGTTGTCGTTTTTTAAAAATATAACATTGCTGGTAGATGCTGGCACACTGTTTTGCTGGTAGAAAAGTCTAACCACCACATTTTTCACATTTTCAGGATTAGAGGCCTATTTCAATAAGCATTTCTATCATCATCTCTGTTTTATTTTTTACTTCATGGAGGCTGCAATTAGAATAATTCTATTATTGTGTTATTTACTTAAATTATAGGTTAATTTTTGAAAATTCTTAATTATGGCTTCAGTTTTTGCCAGCCCTCAGGTGGATTTTATTGAAAGTTCTAGCTGTATCTGAAAAAGCTCATTATTTAGATGAAACATTATAATTATTTTAGTCCCTTGAAAATATTCCCCTGCCCCAGATGGTTTTTAATGTGCCAGATTGTTAATGTTTTTGAAACAACTGCTAAACACAGATTTTCAAAGGCATTATTAAACATATGCAGTAGCAAAGGTCTCTGCTTTAGAAGTCACCCTGGCCATCACTTTGAAGACATTTCCAAATTATTTACTGACATTATGCATTAAACTCTTTCTTCAGGGTTGTCTCTGTGAGCTGGAAAAAAATAGTAATTTTATTCCCTAACATCTTACTTAACATTTTAAAACATACAACAGAGCGTTGTTAACTAGGCACAGTGCTGTTGAGCACATCTCTAGAACCTCTTGCATAGTGGAGACTTCCGGCCCACTGAGTAGCAGCTCGCCATTTCCCCTCCTCCCAGCCCCTGGCAACCACAGCTCCACTCTCTGATTCCGTGAGTTTCACTGTTTTAGGTAGCTCACCTAAGTGGAACCAGGCAGTATTTGTTACTCTATGATTGGCTTATTTCCATTAACATAATGTCCAGCAGGTTCACCTACATTGTTGCATTTTGCAGAATTTCCTTAAAAAAAAAAAAAAAAAGTCTGAATACCATTCCAGTGTATGTGTATACCACATTTCCTGAGTCCATTACTCCCCTGATGGTCAGTTAGGTGATTTCTACATCTTGGCTCTTGCAGATAGTGCTGCAGTGAACATGGGAGAGCAGATGCCTCATCAAGGTCCTGATCCCCGTTCTTTTGAACGTATACCGAGAAGTGAGATTACTGGATTGCATGGGACTTCTGTTTTCAGTGTTTTGAGGAACCTCTATACTATTTTCCATAGCAAGTGCACCATTTTTGCATTCCTGCCAGCAGTATACAAGGGTTTCTATTTCTCCATGTCCTCACCAACACTTGTCTTCTGATTTTTTGACAAATCCATCCTGACAGCTATAAGGTAATACCTTGTGGTTTTGACTTGTGTTTCTCTGATGATTAATGCAGCTGAGCATTGTTTTATATTCTTCTTGGCCATTTGTATTCTTTGGAGCAATGCCTATTGAGGTCTTTTTAAAAAATATACAATATATTTTATTGATTATGCTATTATAGTTGTCCCATCTCCCCCCCCCCCGTAATCCCCTGCACGCTCCCTCCCACCCACATTCCCCACCCCCCAATTTAGTTCATATCCATGGGTCATGCATACAAGTTCTTCGGCTTCTACATTTCCTATACTATTCTTAACATCCCCTGTCTATTTCTACCTACCATCTGTGCTACATATTCTCTGTACCTTTTCCCCCTCTCTCCTCCCACTCCCCTGTTGTTAACCCTGCACGTGATCTCCATTTCTGTGGTTCTGTTCCTGTTCTAGTTGTTTGCTTAGTTTTCGTTTTTAAGGTTTGGTTGTTAATGATTGTGAGTTTGCTGTCATTTTACTGTTCATATTTTTTATCTTTTTTTCTTTTTAGATAAATCCCTTTAACATTTCATATAATAAGGGCTTGGTGATGATGAACTCCTTTAACTTGACCTTATCTGGGAAGCACTTTACCTGCCCTTCCATTCTAAATGAAAGCTTTGCTGGATAGAGCAATCTGGGATGTAGGTCGTTGCCTTTCATGACTTGGAATACTTCTTTCCAGCCCCTTCTTGCCTGTAAGGTCTCTTTTGAGAAATCAGCTGACAGTCTGATGGGAACTCCTTTCTAGGTTACTGACTCCTTATCTTGCTGCTTCTAGGATTCTCTCTTTCATTTTTACCTTGGCTAATGTAATTATGATGTGCCTTGGTGTGTTCCTCCTTGGGTCCAACTTCTTTGGGACACTCTGAGCTTCCTGGATTTCCTGGAAGTCTATTTCCTGAGTGAGATTGGGAAAGTTCTTCATTATTTGTTCAAATAAGTTTTCAATTTGTTGCTCTTCCTCTTCTCCTTCTGGCACCCCTATAATTTGGATATTGGAATGTTTAGAGTTGTCCTGGAGGTTCCTAAGCCTCTCCTCATTTTTTTGAATTCTTGTTTCTTCATTCTTTTCTGGTTGAATGATTCTTCTGGTCCACACTGTTGATTCGAGTCCTAGTTTTCTTCCCGTCACTGTTGGTTCCCTATACATTTTCCTTTATTTCATTCAGTGTAGCCTTCTTTTTTTTCATCTAATTTATGACCAAATTCAGCCAATCCTGTGAGCATCCTGATTACCAGCGTTTGGAACTGTGCATCTGATAGGTTGGCTATCTCTTGGTCGCTTAGTTGTATTTGCTGTGGTACTTTGATCTGTTCTTCCGTTTGGAGGATTTTTTTTTTTTTTGGTCTTGTCACGCCTGTTATGTTTGAGGGGCAGAGCAACCCAGTGGCTGGGTTGTGACACTGTGTGGAGGCGGGGTCCGAGAGGGAACAGTGGCGCTTGCTCCACTCTCTGCCAGTTTTCAGTCACTTCTCCTGCTACCCACGAGCAAAGTGGGCCCTTCTGGTGCTGATTTTCATGTGGGTGGGATTGTGTACATTCTAGGACCCTGTGAGTCTCTCCAACAACTCTCTTGTGAGTCTGGGAGTTTCTCTTGCTAGCGCCTCAACCCCCCACAGGTGTTTTCAGTCAGTGGTTGGAGCCTTTATTTCCCTGTGCTGGGGTCCTGGGTTGAGAGGTCTGTCTCACTCCCCAGGTGTTCTTCCCAGTCTATCTGCACAGGAATGTGGGGCGGCCAGCTTCACCAGCCGCTGCCTCTCTGGCGGGCTGCTGGCCGGCTGCAGCCTTGCCTGCCTTGCTCCACTGTCCACCGCCTCACCAGGTCTGCCAGCTGCTGCCTTGCCTGCCCTGGTCCTCCAGCCACCGCCTCGTAGTGAGTCTTCTCTGCCCAGGTGCCTCTGTCTGCCCGTCTCCACCCCTCCTACTGGTCTGGATGGATGTTTCTTCTTTAACTCCTTAGTTGTCGGACTTCCATACAGTTCAGTTTTCTGTCAGTTCTGGTTGTTTTTTTGTTTTTAAATTGTTGTCGTCCTTCTTTTTTGTGAGGAGGCACAGTGTGTCTACCTACGCCTCCATTTTTGCCAGAAGCTGCCTATTGAAGTCTTTACCCCATGTTTTAATTCAGGTTATCAGCTTTTTGTTGTTGAGTTATGAAGTCCTTATATATTTTAGAAATTAACCCCTATCAGAGGTATGGTTTACAGCAGTTTTCTCCCATTGTTTAGGTTGCCTCTCAGCCCTGTTGGCTGTTTCCCATGCTGTGCGGAAGCTCTTCAGCTTCACATAGTCCCCTTTGTCTGCCTTTGCTTTGGTTGCCTGTGCTTTTGGTGACAGATCCATGAAATCATTGCCAAGACCAATATGATGAGTATTTTCCCCTGTGTTTTCTTCTATGAGTTTTATAGTTTCCTGTTTATATTTAAGTCTTTCATCCATTTTGGGTTAATTTTTGTATATGGTGTGAGAGAAGGGTCCGAGTTCCTTCTTTTGCATGTGGAGGCCAGGTTTTCCCAGTACCCAGTGTGTCTTCTTGACATTGTTGTGGATTGGTTGACTATATATGCACAGATTTATTTTTGGGCTCTCTTTTCTGTTCCACTGGCCTGTATTGTCTGTCTTTCTGCCAGTTCTATGCTATTTTAATTACTGTACTTTTTAATATATTTTGAAATCAGCAGCTTTGTTATTTCTTAAGTTTTTTGGCTCTTTGAGGTCCTTTATGGTCCCCTATGAATTTCAGAAATTTTTTTCTATTTCTGTAAAAATGCCACTGTAATTTTTAAAATTAGATCTATTGTGGTGACATTGGTTAATAACACTATATGAGTTTCAAGTGTGCTATCCACAGTACATCATCTCTATATTGCATTGTGTGCTTAGCACCCAAAGTCTGGTCTCCTTCTGTCACTGTATATTTGACCCCCTTTAACCTATTCATCCTCCCCCCAACCCCTCTTCCGCTGTGGTAGCGTCACACTATCATCTGCATCTATGAGTTTGTTTTGTTTGCTTGTCTGTTTGTTGCTTTGTGTTTCACATCCCACACGAGGAAAATCACATGGTTCTTGTCCTTTTCCATCTGACTTATTTTTGGTAGGGATTGTATTGAATCTGTAGATCACTTTGCATAGTATGGGCATTTTAACAATATTAAGTCTTCTATGAACAGGGTTTGTCCTTCTATTTGTGTTTTTAATCTCTTTCATCAGTGTTTTATAGTTTTCAGTGTATAAGTCTTTCTTAGTTTACTCTTAAGAATTTCTTTCTTATTAATATAGTGTAAATGGGATTGCTAACCTAATTTCCTTTTGAGGTAGTTTGTTGTTAGTGTGTAGAAGTGAAACTGATCTTTGTATGCTGATTTTGCATCCTGCAACTTTATTGAATTTGTTTAGTAAAGTTGCAGAATAAGTTCAAACAGTTTTGTGTGTGTGTACATGTGGAGTCTTTAGGGTTCCCTGTATAAGATCATGTCATCTACAAATAGATTTAACTCTTCTTTTTCAATTTGGATGCCTTTTATTTCCTTTTCTTACCTAATTGCTTTGTCAAAGACTTCCAGTACTACGTTTACTAGAAGTGGCTAGAGTGGGCATCTTTGCATTGTTCTTGATGTTAAAGGAAAAGCTTTCATTTTTTCATCACTATGAGGTGAGCTGCGCGCTTTTCATAGATGCCCTTCACTGTGCTGAGGTAAGGCCCTTCTAATCCTGGTTTGTTGAGAGTTTTTATCAAAAAAGGGTGTTGAAGTTTGTCAAATGTTTTTTCTGCATTTATTGAGAGGATTATGTGACTTTTTTAAAAAAGATTTTATTTTCAGAGAGAGAGGAAGGGGAGGGAGGAAGAAAGAGAAACATCAACGTGTGATTGCCTCTCACATGCCTCCTACTGGGGACCTGGCCCACAACCCAGCATGTGACCCTACCAGGAATCCTACCAGCAATCCTTTGGTTTGCAGGCCACACTCAGTCCACTGAGCCACACCAGCCAGGGCTGGATTATGTGGTGTTTATTCTTTATTCTGTTAATGGGGTATTTCACATTAATTGGTTTTCATGCGGTGAGTCATCCTAGCATCCCAGGGAAAATCCTCTTGGTCATACCATATGATCCTTTCAGTATACTGTTGAATTCAGTTTGCTAGTGTTTGTTGAGGAATTTTGCATCTGTATTCATAAGGATATGGCATGTAGTTTTTGTGTGGTGTCTTTGGTGTTATGGTAATACTGGCCTCATAAGTTAAGTGTTTTGGAAGAGCTTGAGAAGGATTGGCATTAATTCTTCTTTATATGTTTGATGGAATTCACATTTGAAGCCATCGGATCCTGGGCTTTTCTCTGATGGGAGGTTTGTGGTTATGGATTCAGTCTCCGTACTAGTTAAAGGTCTGGTCGTACTTCCTGTTTCTGTTTGATTTGATTTTGTTAGGTTGTGTGTTTCTAGGAAATTATCCTTTTATTATATTACAGGTTGTTTAATTTGTTGGCATGTAATTGTTCATATTATACTCCAGTGATCTTTTCAATTTCTGTGGCACCATTTTTAATGTCTCCTCTTTTATTTATGATGTTATTCTACTTGGGTCTTCTTTTTTCTTAGTGTAGCTAAAGGTTTGAAAATGTTTATCTTTAAAAAAACTATTTTTTGGTTTTATCATAGAGAATTTGTCCATGAATTGTTGAACTAGGGCTGCATGCAGCCTAGAATGGCTAGGAATGTGGCCCAACACAAAATCGTAAATTTCCTTAAAACATTATGAGATCTTTTGTGATTGCTTGTCGCACTGTATTTAATGTGTCGCCTAAGACAACTCTTTTTTCAGTGTGGCCCAGAGACTCCAAAAGGTGGACCCCTCTATATCATACAGTAGGTGTAAATTTATTTATTTATATTTTTTCCCAAGAAGCTGCCACACTGTTTCCATGGTGGTTGTGCCATTGCACACTCCCATCAGCAGTGTGTCAGAGCACCAGTCCCGCCTCTTCTCCACCGACACTTGGTAGACTCACTGTTTTCATTTTTAGCATTCTGACAGGTGTGTATTGTTACCTGTTGTGTGTTCATTTTGCATTTCCCTAATGACTAATGACGGTCACCTTTTTTATGTGCCTACTTCCCATCTGTATTTCTTCTTTGGTGAAGCATCTATTCAAATATCTAACCCTTCCACCCCCTTTTGGTTTTTTATTGTTGAGCCTTGGGAGTTTTTTACATATCTGGGCACAAGTTCTTTATCAGATTTATGCTTTACAAAACTTTTTCTCTCAATTTGTCTTTTTGTTTTCATATATAAAATTTATTAGGGTTACACTGGTTAATTAGGTAGTTTTCAAGTGTACAATTCTATAACACATTGTCTGTAGATTATATTGTATGTTCACCACCCAAAGTCAAGTCTGTGTCCAGCACCATCGATTCCCTGCCTTTACCCTCTTCTACCTGCCCCCATTCCCTTTCTGTCTGGTAATCACCACACTAATGTCTGTGTGTGAGGTTTGTTTGTTTTTTCTTGACTCCTTCACCTATTCCACCCAGCCCCACCCCCCACAGCTGTCAGTCTATTCTCTACATCTGTGAGTCTGTTTGTATTTTGTTTATTTTATTCATTAGACCACACATGTAAGTGAAATTATATGGTATATGTCTTTCTCTTACTGGCTTATTTCACTTAGCATGATGTTCTCCAGGTCCATCTATACTATTGCAAAGGGTAAAATTTTATTCTTTTTTATGGCCGAGTAGAATTCCATTATGTAAATGTCCCACAGTTGTTTTACCCACTCATCTACTGATGGGCAGATGAGCTGCTTCCAAATCTTGGCGACTGTAAGTAACGCTGCAGTGAACATAACGGTGCTCATATGCTTTCCAATCAGTGTTTCAGGTTTCCTTGGATATATTTGCACAAGTGTCTTTTCATTTTCTTAAGAGTATCCTTTGGAGAATAGATGTTTTAATTTTGATGAAGTTCAATTTATCAATTGTTTTTTATGGATTGTGCTTTTGGGGCACATCTAAGAAACCTTTGACTACCTCAAGGTCACATATTTTCTCCTATGTTTTTGTCTGTACATTACATGCTTTGAGGTTTTACATTTATGTCTGTAGTCTGTTTTGTGTTCATTTTCACATATGGTACAAGGTATGAATTCACGTTCATTTTTTAAAACGTTCACGGGCAGTTGTTACAGCACATTGATTAAGAAGACTCCTTCTCCGTTGCATTGCCTGTGCACCGTTGTGGAACATCCACGTCTGTACAAGTGTGGACACTGTTCATGTCAGTGCCATGCCACTTTAATCCTTGTAGTTTTAGAATAATCTCTGAAGCCAGGTAGAGTGAGCCCTCTTTGTTCTTTTATTTCACACATATTTTAGTTATTCTAGGTCCTTTTCATTTATGTATGAGTTTTTGAATGTGCTTGTACATTTCCATCAAAATTTGCTAAGATTCTGATTGAATCCATGGGTCAGTTTGATAAGAATTGACATCTTAATGATACTAAGTTTTTTTATCACGTGTATCTAAATTGTCTTTAACTTTTCTCAGCAATATTTTGTAATTTTCAGTGTATAGATTTTTCACATATTTATTAGGTTTATCTAAGTTTTTCATATTTTTGAAGATATTGCGATGTTATTTTTTAAATATTAATTTCTAAAGTTTGTTGCTGGTGCACAGAAATAAAATTAACCTTTGCATAGTGATGTGATATCCCACACATCGGCAAGCATTTTCCGTGAAAGGCCAGATAGTAAATATCTTAGGCATTGCAGCCCTGTATGTCTCAGAACAACAACTCAGCCCTGTCCCTGCAGCGTGGAAGCAGCTCAGACGCCACGTGGAAGGGACGAATGGGTGCTTGTGCTGCACAGGCACCCTGTTTACAATGCCAGGTGGTGAGCTGGTGTTGGCCATAAGTCGTCATTTGCTGACCCCTGTCGTATCTTGCCACCTTGCTTAACTCACTTGTTCTAGGAGCTTTTTAAAAAATAGCAATTCATTAAGATGAAATTAATGTAACAAAATTAACCATTTAAAAACCAATCATTTAATGGCATTTAGTATATTCACAACGCTATGCAACCACCACCTCTTTCTAGTTCCAAAATGTTCCCATAATTTCAAAGTAAAACCTTTACCAATAATGTAATTCCGCTCCATTATCCCCTTCCCCTAGCAATCACAAATTTATTTTCTGTATCTATAGATTTATCTGTTCTAGGTATTTCACATGAGTGGAATTATACGTGACCTTTTGTGTCTAGCTCCTCTCACGTGCCTTGATGCACTGGGGTTTTGTCCATACGTTGCAGTGTGCGTTAGTGTGGCACCTCACTTCTCTGGCTGAACAGTGTCCCACTGCGGGTTTGTGTCACAGTGAACGTGCCCGCTCGCCCCCTGAGGGGCCTGTGGGCTGTCGCCTCCTTTGGCCCTTGTGGCTGGCGCTGCTGCTGTTTCCTGGCTTGAGTACCTGGTTTCCGCTCTCCCGGGTGTGTGCCTGGGAGTGGAATTGCAGGGTTGTCTGGTAATTGTGTTTGACTTTTGATTAAGTCTAGTAGCTTTTTTAGTTTTCCACTATCGTGGATTGCGTTGGTCAATTCTGAAATGTAAATCCCATCTTGTATTCCCGGGGTTACCCTTGGTCACGGCACGTCGCCCCTTTAATACGCCCTGAGGGCCTGTTCACCGAAGTTGTGTTTGGAATCTTCGCATGTATGTTCATGACGGATATTAATCCGCAGTCTTCTTTTCTTGTGATGTTTGTCTAATTTTGATGTCAGGGTAATGTTGGTCTCAAGGAATGGATTGAGAAGTATTTTCTCCAGTTTTTTTTCAGGAAGAACTTCAGTTGAACTGGCATCATTTTTTCCTTAAATGTTTGGTAGAATTCACCAGTGCAACCTTCTGGGCCTGGAGTTTTCTTTATGGAAAGGTTTTTAACTACAAATTCTGCTTAACTAATAGATACAGGGCTATTTAAGAGATGTTTCTTCCTATTTTGAGCTGTATCTCAGATACCATAAAACTTAACCACTGAAAAGGTACAATTTAGAGGCTTTCATGCACTCAGGAGCTGTGTGACTGTTGGTGTAGTTTAATTTTGGAACATTCCCATGACCCCAAAGAAGCCCTCCAGCCCCTTGAAACCATGACTTGCTTGCTTTCTCTGTGGCCTTGCCTCTTCGGGGCACTCCGTACATGGTGGGGCAGAAGTTGGGTTACACTTCTGAGTACGTGAAACAGAGTTTAGTCTTGTGTATTAATTATTGTGTTTTCTAGACACGCAACTGTAAACCTACTTTTGACCCCTGTGTAAATTGATTTATAAGAATCGTGTGATTAGCTTCTTTCATTTGGTGTAATGTTTTCTAATTTTATCTATGTTGTAGCATTCCTTTTTATTACCAAATAATTATTTCACTGTGTGGGTATACCACATTTTATTTATCCACTTATTAGTTGATGGACATTTAGGTAGATTGTTTCCACTTCATGAGCCTTATGAATGATGCTGCTTTGAATGTTTGTATAAGATTTTGTAAGGACATGTTTTTAATTCTTTTGAGTATATACCAAAATATGTAATTTGACCTTCAGCTTGGATGATGCTCATCTCATTGATGCTAATTAACGAGCTGGTGTTCCTGTGTGCACTGGCTCCAGTGGCAGCCTGGGGCAGCTCCCTGCGTGGGCGAGGCTGGCTCCTTCCTTCTCTGTCAGTCTCCCCACTGACCAGGGAACATTCTGTGTGGAAGTCGAGGCCACACAGATTTACAGCTTTCCCTCCTCTTTTATTGTTATGTTTTATTGATTGTGCTATTGCAGTTGTGCCAGGTTTCTCCCCTTTGCCCTCCCCTTCTCCCCCCCTCTGGCCATCCCCACACCCATGGTCCGTGTCCATGGGCCATACATGCGTGTCTTCCAGCTGCTCTGCGCCCTGCACTGCACGGGTAACAACCGTGGCTGTCAGGCAACAACCAACGTGTGCTTCTTAATCCCCTCACCTCTCACCCATCCCCTTGACCCTCCCATCTGCCAGCCATCGAAATGCTCTCTGTGTCTACGGCTGTGTCTCTGTTCTGCTTGTGTTTTCATCTTAATTGCCTGGACGCTACTCCTCTCCTGCTTTGAGATGCTACGTGCGAGTGGAAGGTGCTTTCTGAGAGGATGTGCAGTGGCCCTGGGTGCCCTGCCCAGGTCTGACAGCTGGGAATACGTGAGGTAAGGAAGACGTGGGCTGGGAATATGCAGCCCCCCGAGCCCTCCGCAGGCCTGTCAGCCAGGGTGTGTGGTGAGACATTTGAACACAGTCCTTGTGTTTACATCCCTGTCATTCACCTTGACTTTTTCTGTACGTTTTTGGGGAGTGCACTGAAAATTTCCATTTTCTCAGGAATTTCCCTGAGGATTTAAAAAACAGCTAATGTGTCTGCAGCACTTGCTGTGTGGTAGGAACTGAGCTAAGTAAGCAGTTTAAATGTGTTGTGCCTCATTTAATTCTCTCATTCCTTTAAGTTGCTGGTATTAGTTCCATGTTTCAGAGGTAGAAATAGGCCTGAAGTGGCTGTAGAACTTTCCCAAGATCACAGACTTGGTGACAGAAGTGAGACTTGAACCCAGGTCTGTGTCCTTCTAAAGCTGTGACTACCGCTCAGTATTTGTACCCTATGTCACAGCATTTAAAATGTGCTGTTTTTTCTTACTTAACATGTTGGCGATCTCTTTGCATATGGTTGTCTTAGGGCAAGCACAACATATACCTAATTAAACATTAGGGGAAATTTGTTACTATTACATGAGTGAGCCTCGTCTGCGCCGCTGAACTTCACCCACCTGTTGATGCCCAGCACAACGACACCGTCTCCTCACAGGCTTTCCTGAGCAACAGCCACCCCTGCCTGTCTGTGTTTCAGATCCTTTGTGCCAGCTCCCGGCACAGGGGAGGGCAAGCAAGTATTTCTTGTTTGCCTCATATTTTTTAAATACATACTTATTTTTAAAATATATACATTGATGTAATTTACATGTCATAAAATGTACTCCAAGTGTAAAATTTAATGACTTGATTCAATTTACCAAGTTGTGCAACCGTTTCTGTCATCCAGCTGTGGGACATTTCCATTTCCGTGTAAGGGTCCCTACTGTCTCTGTCCCCGGAAGGCCAGGGGTGTCAAACTCATTTTCAACTGGGGCCACATCAGCCTGGGGGTTGCCTTCAAAGGGCAGAACGTAACTTTAGGACTGTGTAAATGTAACTACTCCTTAACTAGGGGCAAGGAGCTCAGCACTGCCACTGGGTAGAACCAAGGTGCCGGGCTGGATTTGGCCTGCAGGCCCTGTGTTTGCCACCTGTGCCTTCAGCCCTGATGTCGTCTGCAGCTGTTAGCCCCGTCAGTCTGCTCCATCTGTCTCTGTAGATTTGCCTTTTCTGCACGTCTCACGTTAAGTGAAGTCAAATGATACATAGTCTTTTGTGTCTAACTTCTTTTACTTAGTATACTGTTTCTGAGGTTCATCCGTACTGTGGTATGCATCATTATCTTTTATTGTCGTATCGTGTTCCATTGAGTGAACATGCCACATTTTGTTTGTGTAGCTATCAGCTGATGGACATTGGCTTGTTTCCACTCCCTGGCCGTGAACGCCTGAGGGAGGAAGCCCTGTGTGCACGTTCCCACTCCTTTTTAATAGGTGTGCTGGGGTGGAGTTGGTGACCATCTTGGATTCCTTAGGGCGGGAACCTCACCTGGGAGTTTCAGTGTTGCTGCAGTGTACATTCTTCAGACGGGCTCACCTAGCAGGACCCCCTTTAGATCATGCCACACAGTGGGCCGTGGTGACAACCAGGGAACACTGGTGATGCAGCCTCATGTGCTATGAACCTGCGTTTAGTTTTTGTGTACATTGCCCCCCTCCCCTTACTTGGGAAGAGTTTGATTTGCATCTCAATTCCCTGGAGTCATAGCTACAGCCCCAGTGGTTCTGGAGGCCTTCCCAGCAGAGCCCCTGCACACTCAGACCGAAGTCCCAGCAGTGCCACACTCACTGTGATGAGTGTAAGTGGCCTGTTTGTGGTGTATGCGTGTCACTGCCCCACTGACTGCTTCTGGGGAGGGACAGAAGACGAATGGGCTACAAATTCTTTTTAAAGTGGGCTGAATAGCATGAGGAAAGTTCTTTGGGTGTCTGGTGTGGTCTCCGTGAACTCCTTTTTTCTAAGATTAACATGTCTGCACCCAAATAAAGTAAAAATGTTTCCCTAACAAAGTAGTGTTTCATTTTAGGAAACAAGTCTGATATAGCAGGAGGGGCTGCATATTTTCACCAAAGAAAATGCTATAAAGTTATGAATACTGTTAAAAGTCCCTTACTACCAAGTGTGAAAGATGAGTTGAAGGTCTGAAAATACTAGTGTAAATGCCTCTGTATTTTCACCCTCTTTTCTACACCCAAAGTCTGGTTCTTCCTTTACCTGCCAAACTAAGAATACATTTTATTTTATTTTAAAGATTTTATTTATTTATTGTTAGAGGGGGAGGGAGGGAAAAAGGGAGAGAAACATCAGTGTGTGGCCCCTCGCTCATTCCCTACTGGGGACCCAGCCCACACCCCAGGCATGTGCCCTGACTGGGAATTGAACGGGTGACCCTTTGGTTTGCAGGCCGGCACTCAGTCCACTGAACTACACCAGGCAGGGCCAAGCTAAGAATAAGTTTTAACTTGCATCACTCTTTATTTATAAATATCTTTATTCCTGAGTTTGAATGCAGCCTGTGTGATCTGCATCACTTGAAATAACTTTGTTGATTTCCCTAGGGGTAGTTGTGGGACAGGTTCCTTGGTGTGTATTTGCCAAACCAAAGGGTATTGTCATCTCTGCACAGCCACTGCTTCCCACCATCAACATCCCCTGGGGACAGGACACAGGTTTCTGAGAAGGAGCTATCACTGTTAAATGATGAAGTCAAAACCAGTGTGTTAGCAACGGGGATTGGACTAAAGGAAACCCTGCTCGGAGGCCAGTGCTCACTCTGTGCAGACTTTGTCTCCTTTGGAGCTTCACATGAACACTTCCAGCAGTGCTTAAGACTCAGCATGGACTTAAGAGCCACACGCCATGTTTAACACACACACAGACAAAAAGTCCAACAACTTAACCACTTCCAAGCTGGTCAGATTACTCAGCTGAGTTTGGGCCAGCTTCCTCATGGAAATGCAGTGCGGTTAGCAGTCCTGCAGCGATGCTTCAGAGAACTGCGTGAGGCTGCTAAGCTTCTGTGAGCTGGTATGTTGAAATACTACGTGTGGCCCCTAGTAAGTGTTCAGGAAATGCAAAACAATAAAATTTAAAAACAAACAAACGGTTCCCTGGGGGGCTTGTAGACCAGAGACACGTTCTGACATGTGATAAATGGCCTCAGAACAGACTTTCCATTCAAACCTCAGCGAAGTGGGCACCGGCTGCGCAGAAGCAGTTGTTGAGCCTCTGAGCCCCTGCCCCCGCTTGCTCTCGCCCTCGCCCTAGAAGAAAGTGGAGCTGGTGTCTTCCTCAGCTCCGGGTTTCATTCGTTACTGGGCGGGTGGAGATGAGTTGGCACACATGGTGCTGTGCGAGTGCACGGTGAACATGTGATATGCATGGTGACGGAACCGTGTGCACACGGGCTGCTGCCACTTCTGCCCGCCCAGGCCGAGACGCTAGGGACTTGGGTTTGCCGTCCACATGTGTCCAGTCACTCTGAGTGACATCTGCGCACAGGACAGTGGTGGCGTTCTCCTTTCATATTCTGTTCTCAGTATTTATCGTGTATGTGGTAGGCATGTTTCAAGTATACTTAGAGCATATATGATGAATAAGGCAAATTTGGTTTTTAAACCAGAAAGCTTTTTTTCTTCATGATGGAGAAGAATATTTATAGGAAAGTTTGTTAGATCATCCAATTCATGGATATAACCTGAATACATTATATTTTGGAAAAAAATGAATAGATTGCATGGAATAGTTGTGTAACATTGCTGTGACAGCTTCTAAATACTAGTGCCCTTTCTAGGAGAAAGAGTTCATTTTAAAGTAAGGAAGGTAAGAACTTTGGATCACATGTGTTTGCTTACACACAGTGCCATTTTTCATGGTGGTTATGTGGAGAAGCCTCGGGAGGGCGCTCTTCCACGCTCAGCCCCCTGCAGTGACCACACAGGACCATGGAGGCAGGGATGGGGCAGTCATGGGCCTCTGGCATGGGGGCTGAGCTCCTCCTGGACTTGAGCCGCATCAGCAAGCAAACACTGCCACATGGACTCATGAAGGCCCACATTAGCATTTCAAGGTGCCTAAAATGATGACTCTACTTTCAGCAGAAAAAGGACGAAAACTGGAACTGCATGCATGTTACTGCATGCAACTACAAAAGCATGTTGGAGTCACACAGTGAAAAAGCAGATTTTTTTTTTTATTATGCTGTTTCTCCATATTTGGCATTGCTGTAAATGGCTAACTAATGTTTACCGCCAATCAGTACAAATGTGTGGTTTGGTAATACCAGAACAGCAAATTTAAATGAAAGATAAAAGTTAAACATTTCCACACAAGATTTACAGTCTGACATTTCTCACTGCGTTAGGTAAAAAGACATTTTTTTTTTACTAGTGATTATTATTCAGCATGAATAAAAAACTACAACTTTTATTTTTAAACAGGAGTCACTGGTTTTAATTTTTACACATTTTAAAATTACTGTGATAAAAAATAATGAAAAAGCTTCTTAATAATGCCATACACAGTATAATATAGATTTGTCCCCATTATATAGCATTTGTTTAATATACAAAATAGAATATTGACACACTTGAATCTATATGTAGTTAAGCAAGTTATTTGAGGAGGGTATGTTCTTACCGCCTTTCATCAGAAAATAAAATCCCTCCTTTCGGGCATTTCCTAGAGAGAAGCCAACCCTCTTCTGGCAGCCTGGTGTCTCACCCTTAGTGGGCCAGGCCGACCGACCACAGCCGGGAGAACGATGGGACTTCCACTCCTGCTGTCCCTTCCAACTCTCAAACCAGGCACACAGAAACACCTTCCACCACAGCTGCAGTCTTTAAATGACCAACCAAGACTGAAACCTCACTGAGGGCTGCCATGGTTCCCAAATGCTGATGGATCAAAGTGCAGTGATACTGTTCATTCCATGGAGACGTGGTCCGGAGTCAGTGACAGCTGGCTGGCAGACACGAGGCACTGGAGTGGCCCACACCCCGCCCCCGCCTCGCCCTGAGCGAGGTGGGCCTTCCCTGATGTGCACACCCAGAGTGAGTCCTCTGCTGTTACCAAACTTGTCATGGACCTGAACCATGCTAGTTTTCCTTTTGGGGTGCCATTTTTTTCAGAAGGCAGGTGCTCTTTTAGGGTCCCCTCCCATAGTTTTAGACAATTGGATCTCTATACACCCCAAGGGTCACTTTTCTACCAGTAATTAAAAAGACTTTTCAGGCTGTGTTGTTGTGAGTCACCTAGGCTTGTGGCCAACTCTCACTGACGTCACTACAAACTTAAATAGTTTGGGACGGCAAGGTGCCACATACATGGAAAACAAAGCTGCTTTCAAATAACACCATCTTTTATCACTTAAATCCATGATTAGATGTACATGAACAACATAATTAGGACAACTTCTTTCCCATATATTCAAAAAGGGCACAACTACTTCTTCCACAGCCTCCTATAGTTTTATGAATGTCAGTTGATTTCAACAACAAAGTGCACGTAGCTGTTTTTCACTGACCTCTATTTTTTTTTTAAGAGCCGAGGATGTTGGGACTAAATATGATTAATGTCTGATGTGCTTTCTGGTTTTAAGCATTTAACATTCTATAAATGAACAATAATTTACCTTTCAGAAGGTTTTTTTTGAAAATTAACACTGTCATTGATAATAATATTCAAGCGATATTAGGCACCAAAAATTTCACATCCCGCTGGGTTACAAACCATCTTAAAATACCTTGAGATCAATTTTAAACCATTACAAAAGAACATTCCCTTTTAGATAGCATTCAAAAAGCAAATTATTACATTTTTATTAAATAATTTCTCCAAAATACTGAAAAATAACAAATAACATTCAAATAGCATTCAAAGAAAACATAAACATCATTTTGGGGGGGCGGGGAATGAACTCTTGTAGGATAGAAAGGAATTAGTGTATTATTGGCAACCTATGAGATTCTGCACTATTTACATATTGCTGGTACCTCTATGTGCATTATTGCAGAACTTCTAAAGCCTCTGCTTCTGCTGATTTGTGGGAGAGGCTGCCTGTGAAAGCGCCCCGCACCCATGTGTGCACACCTCCCGTCTCCGCTCACACTCAGTGGTGCGAGGGGGACGCAGCAAACCACGCTGTGCTGCCAGACTCACTGTGGGAATGAGAAAGGTGGTCCTGCCGGAGGCAGAGGATCGGGTCCTCTGTGACGGGCGTGGCCGGAGCCTCCGCAGCCTTCACCGCACACGGGCCAATCTGCCGTCCCTTTTCCCCTAGAGCAAACCTGTTTGGGTTTGAGACCACTGCTGCCTGTACGAACGCTTGCACTTGCCATAAATCCTATAGGTTATCCATCAACATTTCTCTGAGCCCTACAAAAAATATAGAACATGTCGTGATAAAACAATCTCATCTAAAAATCATTCTTATTTTATACTATACAAGCTATTTTACAATCATTTTAATAAATTGCATGTAAAGCTGCAGTAGCCCTTCCCTTCCCAGATTAGTGAATACCAATATGATATATATCTGAAACTATAACTAAATATAAAAATATATTAGAAGTTCCATATTCTTAATATTAGATTTTCAGTTTTCTATTACACAAATAATTTGGCCACTTTGAATAGAAATCAGATTTCTTGCGGCTTAGTAAATATAAGTTTTGAGTTTACAGAAAGTTGGTAAGGTGCACACAGAAAGGGCTACTACAGCTTCTATTTCGTTTAAAATGGTAATTCTCAACAGTGAGGAGGAAAAATTTACCAGACTTTTGTTAGACTCTATGGCACATACAGGGCTGTGAGGGATGTGTGGTTTCACAAACATGGAAGTCTGACGCACAGTCTAAGTCACAGAGATCAGTAGCTGAGCTTTCCTGTACCACCAGGAAAGATGGACCAATTGGTGACAGATGGGAATGTGAAAATGGGTGTCTAGCCACACTTGCCATATTAAGATATTGATTTGGGGGGTTAAGTTCAGTGAGAGGAATTACTTGGTCTGATTAAAATTTCTCAGCTTTGTTTCAGCTGGTTATCTGGAGTCGTAACTTTTAAGAACTCACTCAAACTACCACGAAAGGTCCTGAAGGGCAGCATGCTAGCTTTCTTGCCATCTAACCATCGCAGGGACAGGGCAGCAGGGACAGACAGGGCCTCATGGTAGTTGTTTGTCTGAATTAGTCTTTTGCAACCATCATCCACAGTTTACCCGGCAGGTCACTGGATTAGGTAGGTGCTTTCTACCAGGTAGGACGGTTCATTTGCACAATCTATATAATTCTCCACTGAAGCAGATATATACAAAATATGAGCTTTTTTGACAAGAATACTGGAGATTTGAGTCAATTTGTGGTCTTCTGATAGCTGAGTGCCATCAGGTTAAAAGCACCAACCCATTTTCACACAGGAGATTAATGTGCAGAGTTGATGAGGAAAGCTATGAACTAGCTGCCCATCTGAAGCAGTTGTACGAGAACTTGGATACAAAAATTATGTAAGAAAAAAATGAGCAAGCGTAGTTCACTGAATATAAAGGAAATTGTTAAAACCAGACAGTAATAGCTATAAAAGGCACAACTTCCCTTTTCTGATATACACTTGTAAACTTTTTTCAGGTTTCCATGCATAAATCAAAAAATATGCTAACTATACAGGACAAAGTACATCAGCAAAAAGTCTAGAAAATTCTGTCCAGCCAACTGTGAAAAATATGAGCAGAAAGTTCACTGTGCAGACTGGGGGCACTGGTGGTTTGGGTGCCATCCTTCTCTGACACTGGAGATCACCCCACATCACTGTTTCTGATTTCAGGGACCCACCCACTGTCACCTTCTACTTCTCCCGTCCCAGGAAGTGACGGCATAACTGCTTCTGTGGCTGAGTCTGGCCCTCTATAAACCACATGTAGTGCGTACTTAGAACAAAACAAAACAGGAGCCAGACATAAACAAAAAAGGAAAAATAAAACAACTGCTCTAGGACAAACTGATAGTTTGTACGAGAAAAGCTATAAAGTCAACTTTCTTTAAGGCAACCTTTCTTATTAAGGCAGTCACTTTTGATGAAACAGAAGTTTTTTGACATTTCCACTTGAATATTTGGGTAACTGATTGGAGATGATTTCAGCTAACATCTCTGGGAATTCAATACTCATGCTCTTATCCAAAAACGTTTGGAAGCAATAGTTAAGGAGATGTTCAGCCACCTACAAAGAGAAGACAGAGTAATAATTAGTCTCAGAACTTAGCAGTAGGCATATCTCATGCCTGTTGGCCTCTTTTTTTCTTTTTTTTAATATCTGACCTAAATAGAATATACCAATTTCTGCTGGAATTTCCTATATTAAAAAAAAAGTTCAGTTAAAACGAACACTCAGATACCAGAGACATCTTGAACCCCTTAAATTGTATACAGAATTATATGAAATTGTTTTGTGATGAACTATAATACTATAATACATGAGACATATTCTATTTAATAGATTAGTCAAGTAAAATCAGGGGATTCTACATTTTAAAAATCAGTGCTGTTAAATGCTCCACTAGCATCATGATGTTATACGCACACGACCACACGGCATTAAATTGCATAACTGGCCTTAGGAAAAGAGTGTGCTGAACTGAAGTCACAGCTTGAACTCAAACCATCATCAATATCCACAAGTGGGAAAAAAATATTGGTGTACAATTATATACACTAATTAGAACATACTTGATGTCCCAGAAAACACCTCTGACGTTTGGATTTGTGTCTGACACTTACGTCATGCATGGAGTCCAGGAGTTTTGTCAGCTGGTAGAACCGCTGCCAGTTCTGACTGGAGCTGCCTTCCCTCTGGACAATGGCTTTCCCCAGCTCTTTGATGTAGGTCATCCTGATCTCATCGAACAGCTCCTGGCTCTTCAACCCTTCTTTAGGAACTGAAAGACCAAGATGCAGTTGATTAAATCGTGATCACTCTTCATGTGCTTGGAGTGTGGAGTTTATTAAGAGCATGCTTCATGACTTCACACTGTCAGTGTGATTTTAGTGCACTCTATTAAAACATAAGCATTTCAATGGACCATGAAACTACAGCCAAAAAAATAAGGGATCAGAGGAGACTGGAGGACTTAGCTTGGGTAAGTCACTTCATTTCACGTCTGTGAAACGCCACTGGTGGTGCACCTTCCTCTCCAGTTCACAAGGCCACTGTGAAGACCAGATACTGATATGCAACACGGCAGCTGCCATTCTGCCCTTCGGTTTAGCTATAGTGCAGACACGCGGAAAGCTTCCACAACAGTTTTATTCCATCAATTACATCTTGGAGTATCTGTGATATCACCAGTCACTTAGAACCTTAAAATCAGTATGCGATACTTTTTATTAATCAGTGCATTAACATACTGAATTGACATGATTCCAATCTAAAAAGAAATGTGATTTTTTTTTAATGTGGCCTATATATATGCCTCCTGGGAAGGAAATAATTTGCCTTCTCTTCTGTACTCAAATTTAGTAAATACCTCATGAACTGTGGATCATAAAATTGGTGTAAAGTCAATTTTTAATATTATTCTTAAAAAAACAGGTACTAGTAAAGATTGTGAACAGAGAGTTAGTCATGGTTTCACTTACTCTTACAGAGATGATGATTTTTGTAGAGTGCTATATTTCTGAAAGTGTATAGGAACTCTAGTTCTGTGTTAATGACCAGGGAGATGAAGATTTGATGGTCCCAATGTAAGCAAAGCTAAATGTTCAATATAGAGTGAAGTGTATTCCTGGATATCAGACCTTCTCAGAGCTATAATTACGCAGTCTCCAGACAGGGGAACATATTTTTCCCCAAACTTCACCATTGCTGACCTCTTAGGAAATGCTGGATTTAGGAGCAAGAAATCTTAATTTACTTCTTACTTGCCCTGTGGACTTGATTCCCACTCTTTCTCACTAGATTAGTTTTTCTGATTTTCAAAAATTTAGATATAATTAATATGACATTATGTAAGTCTCAGGTGTGCAACATGATTACATGTTTGTATATGTTGCAGAATGATCACTGCAGTAAGTCTAGTTAACATCCACCACTATGCAGTTACAAAAATTTTTCTTTGTGATGACAATTTTGAAAATCGTCTTAGCAACTTTCAAATATATAGTATAGTATTATTAACTGCAGTCCACATGTTACACATTATATCCCAGTGATATTTATTTTATAGCTGAAAGTTTGTACTTTTTAGCTCACTTCACCCATTTCTCACCCTCTGCCTCTGGCATCCACCAGTGTGTCCCCATGTCCAGGAGCTTGTTTTTGTTCTTAGGCTCCACATATGAGTGAGGTTATGGAGTATTGTCGTTTCATTGTGCATAATGTTTCCCAGGTCCATCCATGTGTTGCAGATGGTAAGATTTCCTTTTTTATGGCTGAATAATATTCCATGGGATATATAAATCTCTCTTTCACGTTCTCTTTACCCACATATCCACTGAGGGAACCTTAGGCTTCCATATCTTGCCCACTGTAAATGATTTGCCAGTGAGGGTGCATGTTTTTGTTTTTGGAGAGCTACCCAAAAGTGAAATTGCAGGGTTATATAGTAGTTCTATTTTTGTCGAGGAATCTCCATACTGTTTTCTATAGTGGCTGCACCAATTTATATTCCCACCAACAGTGCAAGAATTCCCCTTTCCTCCACACCCACACTAGCACTTGTCATTGTCTTTTTGATGACAGCCATTCTAACAGGTGTGAAATGTTAATCTCATTGTGGTTTGGATTTGCAGTTCCCTGATGACTAACGATGTTGAGCACCTTTACATGTACTTGTTGGCTATTCTGTATGTCTTCTTTAGAGAAATGTCTATTCACATCTTCTGCCCACTTTTTAATTGGATTGTTTGTTTTTTGGTTATTGAGTTGTATGAGTTCTTTACATACTGGGTTGGCCAAAAAGTCTGTATGGTTTTTTCCATAAAATAAACATATTTTCATTTTATCAATAACTTTATGGATTTGGATATTTTGAGTATGTTGGCTATTTCCCACATGGCATAATGTTGATTGTTCTCAATGTCTTGATTTGGTTGCTATTAACTTCAACTGGTCCACTGGACCATGGAGCATCAACCAGCAACACATCTCCACATGAAACTTTACAAACCACTCTTGACACGTTCGACCAGTCACAGCACCTGCTCCATATGTGGCACAAATCTTTGTGTTTCAGTTGCATTTTTACCTTGAAATAAAGCATAATATGCCAGAAATGTGTATTTTCTCCCATCTTCAATGTTAAAATGGCTACACAAAAATTCTCCAATTTTGGTAAGTTTTTTTAAAATGCACACTGATATGACAGCTGTCACAATACAGTCTAATAAAATCATTTCGAATGAAGTTAAAGACAACTAAGTATTACTAGAGCCATCTTATGGGGGAAACTGAATGGACTTTTTGGCCAACCTAACATTTTTGGATATTAACCCCTTATCAGCTATGTGATTTGCATTCGGTACATTGCCTTTTAGCTTTTTGATGGTTTCCTTTGCTGTGCAGATGATTTTGTTAATGAGTATTTTTAAATATATAACCTTATTTTTTTACCTTAAAGTTTATTGTTTATTTTGATAATAATGTAGCTACTTCAGCTTTCTTTTAGTCAAAGCACTGGTCTGCAAACTGTAGCTTGCAGTCCAGTCCCATGTGCAGCCTGTGTTTGTAAACAGTGCTTCACTGGACGACAGCCACACCTGCTCTGTAAGTGGTGTTGGTGACTGTGTTTGTGTCACAAGGGGCAGAGCTGAGTGTGGCTGTACCAGGGAATGTATGCGGAGCCAAAAACATTTACCATCTGGCCTTTTCTGAAACTGTTTGCCATTACCGGGTTATACCATGCATAGTATATCCTTTTACCTTGGGCATATGCCTGGGTCTCTTGTGATGCTGCTGATATATCTGAAGTTAATTATACTACCTGTTGCTTCCTCTTATGATGCTTTTTGTTTACCCTTTTCCCCCCTCCTCCCATTTCACTCTTTTGGATTGTTTTTCTCACCATGTTGTTCTCTCTTCCTTAATGGTTTGTTGCATTATATACACTTCCTGTTTCTAGTTGTCATCAACACTCATTCTTAATTTACCAAATTCATTTTATTCTTACATGTAATTATTGTGTGCTTCAGTTCTATATTTTAAACCCCCAATGACATTATTACTGTTATTTTATACATAAATGTTAGGTTAGATGCATCTACATATGTACCACTTTCTTTGTGTCTTCTTAAAGATGGGATTACTTTCCCTTAGCCTAAGAATTGATATATCTTTTTAAAAAGATTTATTTATTTTTAGAGAGAGTGGAAGTGAGGGTGAAAAATAGTGTGTGGTTGCCTCTCGTACACCTGCTACTGGAGACCTGGTCTGCAACTCAGGCATGTGCCCTGACTGGGAGTCAAACCAGTGACCCTTTGGTTCACAGGCCAGCATTCAATCCACTGAGCTACACCAGCCAGGGCTTGATCTTTTAATATTACTTCAGTAAGGCTTTCTGGTGGCAAACTTTCTTTTAGCTTTCATTTAAAAAAAAGTATATTTAGACCATTAAAACTTAAAGCAATTGTTTGATATATTGGGATCAGTATCTGCCATGTTTGTAACTGTTATCTGCTTACTGCATTTGCTCTTTTTAATCATCTCTGCCTTTTCTAGTTTTCACTGAGCATTTCTCAGTGTATCAATTACATATTTCTGCTTTTTAAATAGTTTCTAGTGGTTGCCCTAGAGTTTGCACATACATTCACAACTACAGTGGACCCTAAGTAATGGGGTGGGGAGGGGGTGCAGCTGAAAATCCACTTGTAACTTCTGACTCTCCAGGTGGCCCTTTGTATCTGTGGATTCAATCATCTGTGGGAATGTGAAAATACTTTTTTTGATCTGCATTTGGTTGAATTTGAGGATGCAAAATCTGTGAATACAAAGGACCAATTGTACTTATTCAAAAAAATCTGTGTTGTTACACGTTTGCAGTCTGTATCCACTTTCAAAATATCACTACGAGTAGTACAGGTACCATACAACCTAGTCCTGGTTCCTCCCCCATGGTCATCCCTTTCAACATTGCTGTCACTCATCCAGCTCATCCATGTGTTGTCATCATCCAGCACATTGTTGCTACTATTATGTTAAACAGTTACCTGTTAGATCAATTAAAAAGAAAAGTAAAACTTCATCTGTTCCTTTTCTAATACCCTTCCTTTCTTTATGTAGATCCTTGTTTCTGACCTGTATCATTTTCATTTCCTCTAAAGTTCTTTTAACATTTTATGAAAGGCAGGTCTACTAGAGACCAATTCTCTGAAGTTTTTGTTTGTCTGAGGTCTTTATTTTGCCTTCACTTTTGAAGGATAATTTCACTGGATACAGAATTCTAAATTGGTGATTTTTTTCTTTCAGTACTAAATATTTCACTTCACTGCTTCACTCTCCTGCTTGCATGGTTTCTGATGAGAATACTGTTCTATTTATCTTTGTTCCTCCATAGGTAAGCTGTTTCCCCACCCCTGGCTACTTTCAAGATTTCCCCCTTTATTCTTGCTTTTCTGTACTTAGAGTAAAATATGCCTAGGTGTAGTTTTTTTTTTTGTTTGTTTGTTTTTTGCATTCTTGGTGCTTTTTCCCTTCCTGGATGTATGTTTTGGTTTCTGTCATTTTTTTTGGAAACTTATTAGCCATTATTACTTAAAATATTTCTTCCATTCCTTTCTGTCTTTTACCTCTGATTTTCCCATTACTTGAATGTTACACCTTTTATAATTGTCCCCATTATTCTTAAATATTCTGTTCCATTTTTTTTGTCTTCATTCTTTTTTCTCTCTACATCTGAATTTGGTAAGTTTCTATTAACTGTCTTCAAGCTCAGTGATTCTCTCTTTGGTCTGTCCAGTCTTCTGATAAGCCCATCAATAGCATCCTTCATTTCTACATTATAGCATTTTTAATTTCCAGCATTTCCTTTGGAGTCTTTAAAATTTTCACCTCTCTGCTTGTATTACCATGTGTTCTTATATGTTGTTTACTTTTCCCATTAGAGTCCTTAACATAGTAATCATAGGTATTTCGAATTCCCTATCTGATCATTGTATCTGTGCCATAGCTACATCTTGTTCTAATGCGTGCTTATTTTTTTTAGATTTTTTTTCCTTTTAGCATGCCTTGCAGTTTTTTGCAAAAAGCTGGAAATTGTGTGTCTTAAAGTAGACTTATAGTGTAAGCCTTTCTGTTAATCTGGCGAAGGGCTAGGTTGTGTTAAAGGTCTGGTGTACATGTTAAGAGGATCCAGTCTCCTTGTTTTTATTTTTCCCCCTGTTGTCTTTCCTTCTTAAATATCTGTGTTCTGCAGCTTCTTCCATTGTAGTTCAGTTATTATACTAGAGCTCTGTTGATGTGGTGGTAAGGTGTTAGGGATGTGGAATGTTTTACACCTTTGTGATTTAATTTGCTTTAGTATGCCTGGCCCCTGGGCTGTGTTCTGAAGAAGTGTTTCTGAACCCTGTTTTACCTTCCCTTTCAGGGGTGTCCAAACTTTTGGCATCTCTGGGCCACACATTAAATACATTGCAACACAGAATCACAAAAAAAAATCTCATACTATTTTAAGTAAATTTACAATTTTGTGTTGGGCTGCATTCACAGCCATCCTGGGCTGCTGTGGACTGCAGGTTGGACACTCCTGTATAACAGAAAGGTAGAGGGGCTAAAATTATGAATTTGCCCCTTCTCCCAGATCAGATAAAGCTTTGTTACAGCAGTTTCCCTCAGTGGGCAGAAACATGAGGGGACCTTTCCCAGGTCTTCACCATGGGAACCTGGGCTTCAGGAGGTAAACCCCAAGTCATTGTGGGGAGACAAGGCCCCTCTCAACACTGAGTCCCAGGAGCTAACTCTCTAGCTACTCCTTACTGGGTCTTCAGAATTCATCAGAGCTACATCAGAGCTACCACAAGTTTGCCTACCAGTCACTGACTTTAGTAGCTTCTGTTCCCTGGAAGCTGAGGGTTGTGCTTCCCTGTATTTGCCTGTTCTACAGATTTTGAAGTGGTGGTTTGCCTTGTAATCTCGACCCTCTGACAGATTTAAGAAAAGCCACTGATTTTCAGCTTCATCAGGTTTTTCTTGTTGTGAGGTTAGGTAATAATCTCCAAGCTGTTTACTTGTCAGAGCTGAAACTGAAGTCCACCTTCATTTTCTTTCCTTAGCATTTTGAAAACATCATTCCTTTTTCTTTAGATGCTGTTTTCAGTGAAATTGCTTCTCCTTTGAAGATGTTTTTTCTCTGCCTGTTCAGGGATCTCCTTGTCAACCTTGCTGTTGAGTCAGTTGAATTTTGTCAATACATAATACTACGCAGAATTCACTGCACTGTCTGGATATAGGGTTGGTGTCTTTTCAGAATTCTGGACCGTTTTCAGCCATTACCTCTTTGTGAGCTGCCTTTTCCCATCTCTTTCACCGTCCACTTTGGATCTGCGGTGCGTATGTGAGGCCAGAGCTTTTCCAGCTGGTGCCCTGTGCGTGAGTCACCAGTGGGTTTGGGTTTCCAGTGCCCTCACTTGTCGACCTCCATGTGCTCCCCTGTACAATGCCCATTTCTATGTTCATTATGACATGGAGACTACAAGTTATGAAACACTGTTTTAGACCTCCTCCTTCAAATATGCCTCTTATCCCCTGTTCATTTACATACACACACAACACATACATAAATATATGTACATACATGCATGCATTTCAACAATTTTGTTCTGGCTAATTTCTTTAAGTTTATAATTTGAACTTCAGTTTAAATGTCTGTTCATGTGTGTCTGATCTGTTTTTACATCCATCCATTGTTTTTTTATTTCAATTATATTTCCAACCCCATTTTTAAACTTATTAACTAACTACAGTGCCATATCAGGTCCCGCAGATGCCCTCTGAGAGCTGGCTACAGAGTGCATCTCACCTCTGCAGGCTCCCACCTGCACTCAGTGTACAGTCCAGACCTTTGGTGGGAGGCGAGGGCACTGTTCTGGCATTCTATCAGAGCGGAAGTCTAATTACATCTTAGGGCATGTATTTTCATCCTTATAAGTCTTTTCCTCTTCTTTTTAAGAACCAGTGATATATATACTAGTTTGGTTTATTTTTTCTTAAACTATACCTGACTATAGTTTAAGTCAGGTATATATAAAATTTTAACCATAATTTTTTACAAGTAAGACTGGTTAGTATCTTGGTCCTGGCTTATACTTGGATATTATGTCAAAATCATGATCAAAATCATGATCAGAACTTTGTTTACCAAATAACACTGAGCTAACTTCAAGTGTACTGCTGTGGATAACCATAAAATTGGGTCTCTAGTAATGACCTTTACCTTTAGGTTTTTTAATGGATTGTGACAAGTTTTCTAGCCTTGATTACTAAGACTCCTTAAATCCATGAACACCAAATGACTTTTTGTAGAACAAATAATATGAAAGCATTATAAAAGCTTAGTTAGGTGCAACATACATAGCTTAAAGTTATTTAACATCTTTGTAATGAAAACATATTTACTACTGGAATAAAGATGTTTTTTCAAATTGCAAATTTACTTATTTGTATTTGAAAAAGGTATTCAGCCGTCAAAACTCAGTAATTTATAAACGCTAACGTGATACATAATTTTTATTAGAATGGCCTAAAGTTTATAACCAATTGGTTCACGTTCTTATTGTTGAAAATGCCAAAAATGACCTAATTTTACTCATACAGACAAGATACTACTGAGTAGTCCTTTGCTAGCTGAGAGCAGTCACTAAACTTTCCAGACTCACAGATTCCTGCTGCTGGTTTCTAGCTAGACCACCTCCTTCCGACAGTCCAGGCCTAGGGCTCATTAACTGAGTCTCTAATGTTAATCAAGAACACCATTTTGTAGGATGCATCTCCCCCTGCACTGTCTTATACATGGTAGTACTCACTGTATAAGTAAAATGTTGACACAGTAACAATGTAGTAGACAAATGAGTCTTCCTCCTAGAGAGGTGTTGTCAAAGGTCACAGGAAGGAGGATGTCGACACACAGACCCAGTCAGCTGAGACCCCTGTGCAGCTCACATCCCTCTGCATTTCTCCATGGTGCAGATGGGCCGTACTGATCAAGGTATCAGGGGCTATGCCCTCTAAAATGATATATTTGTGACAGTCTGACTAGCAGAGAATAACAGACTTGGTGTAAGTATTAAGGCTATGTATACAAATAAACCTTTGTTTCTAGACTTCTGTATTTCATGCTTTTGACACGTTTGGAAATGAGTTTTAGAAGTGAAGAGGTATTCCACAAACCTGATGAGAGGAGCAGTAAGGTCTTCATGCAGAGAAACTCTTCATAAGATACCTGAAGCCTCTGTAACTCCAAGGAAACAAATAGCATGTGTTTACATTGTTCAAACAGGAAGGGTAGATTCATCCTCTCTCTGTGGAAGACAAATATCAGTGTTTGAATTAGAAATAAATAGCACTTGTTTAAAAAAAGTACAGATTTTTAGGTATTATTTTGCAAAACTATTAACCCATAAAGGAAAACCTGACTGTTACTAGAGTGGCCAAAAAGTCCGTTACTTTTTCCATACAATGGCTCTAGTGTGCTTAGTTGTCTTAACTTCATTTGAAACTGTTAGACTGCACTATGACAGCTGTCATATCAGTGTGCATTTAAAAAAAACATCAAAATTGGTGAATCTGGGGGCAGCCATTTTAATATTAAAGATGGAAGAAAATATGCAACATTTTTGGTGTACTATGCTTTATTATTTCAGGAAAGGTAGAAATGCAACAAAATGCAAAGATTTGTGCCGCGTATGGAGTAGGTGATGTGACTGACTGAATGGGTCCAAAGTGGTTTGTGAAGTTTCATGCTGGAGATTTCTTGCTGGTTGATGCTCCATGGTCAGGTAGACCAGTTGAAGTTGAGAACAATCAACATTATACCATGTGGGAAATAGCCAACATACTAAAAATATCCAAATCAATAAAGTTACTGGTGAAAATGAAAAATGTGTTATTTTATGAAAAAAAATATGGACTTTTTAGCCAGCCCAGTACAATACTGTTAATGCTAATTTCTTATAGATCAGAATTTGAAAAAATTTTCCTTAAGCTTGTTCTTGGGTTTGAGCATATAAAGAAACTACTGAATAACCTAATTTTACATTGGAAAATTAATTTTTCTGTCATGCATGTCATGTATTGTTTTATTTGAGTGTTTAGAATTTATTATTCCTACAGAATTTATTATCACATGCTCATTTAAATCAAGGTTTTATGGTAGCATTTGAATATGGCCAATTAGGTAACAGTTTTAGATCCCACCCTTCTGAAAATCCAAAGGTACTTTTCTGCGGAGCATTCCATTCTAAAGACAACTATGTTTATAGTTATGCAGAGGGTCACACTCAACGCCAGCTTTCTGATACTCCAATCTGCCTCTGACAGACACTATGTGACTGAATACTCTCCTAACCAAAGGTGCCAAATGAATTCTCATTTGGGATTCTCAACAGTCGTTATCACAACTATGATTTTCAAATAGATCTGTAAAGTTTTCTAACTTTTTAAATGACACTAAGAGTCTGAATATGGGCCCAGTTCATAGTTTTTAAAAATATTTCAATTTTTTTTTAAGTTTTTGACAGAAAGTGATCTTGGGCTTAACAGAAAAAAAGTTGGTATTATTCTCAACTGAAGATGTAGTTTATTTCTTCATATGATAACATGGATCAGACAGGAACAGCACTGGCTGCAGTGGTGACAGAGGAGCTCTGTGGCTCTTCACACCTAAAATCTGCTCTCACTAGGAGGCTGTCCCCTACGGCCCTAAGAGGAGCTCAGCATTCCTTTCCTGGGAGGTTATCTTTTTATCTTTCAGTTTCTAATATGTGGTAGTTTTGACAAAGTTACAATGTAGTAGAGTAAAAAAAAATCATTCTAGTTGGCGTTTAAAAGAAGTTTCCCTACAACTTTTCTGACCTAAGCACAATGATAAGAAACTGTTCTACCAGCCACACAGAGAGGGTCAGACCTGGGCTTCACACTCTCCGACACCCAGCGCTACCTATCGCGGACACCAGGTTGGCACTGACACCCAGTGAGCTGAAAGAAAGGGAGGAGGCCTTCCCACCTCACACACAAAAAGAAGTCAGAATGGCCTTTTCCAAACTGCTGTTCATCTAAGCCATTTATCCTGCAGTAGAGCTGAGCACTGAGAAAACAATTCTGTGATTCCCACCTTCATGTAAGGAAGGCATGTGGCGTGATCAAGCTATGCTGTGACTGTTTAAATCTCAATGTGAGTGTTTAAATCTCAATGTGAGTGTTGCCAAAACAAAAACCCTGAAGTAGGTTAATTTTATAACAGAAAGATGAACTGGTATATCATAGAAATCTCCACTCAGTTTTTTAAATTCCAATTAAATGACTTAGAATTGCATTTTTAGATAGTGACAACAAATAAGCATGATTGGATTCTAAACAAGTAGAGATTTTAAATGTCTTCAAGTTTACATATAAACCATATAAATTTATCAGTTCTTTTAAAATTTGAGCAAACGGAGCTTGTTAAACTGTGATGCCCCTGCTTCGAACAGTCCTCTTTTTGGCAACAGGCAGTCAAGGTGCCCTGCCCTAGGACACAGGCGCCCCTCAGTGTCCGCATGGAGCCCTGGCCTGGCGGAGCACGAGACAGTGCCTGTCAGCTGAGGGCAGGGACATGGCCCTTCTCCTTCGAGTCTCAGGTCAAATGACACCTCCTCCCAGAGGCCAGTAGCCACTCCATCTGATAAGAAGCTCTGTCTAGTAAAAACTTTATCACAGTCTGAATTTTACTCATTTGGTGGTTAGCTGTGTCTCTCCAGCTGGACTGGAAGCAATAAAGGTACGAAGCCTTGCCTGTCTTGTTCTCTGCTATAGAACAGGCAGCACACGTTAGGGGTGTGATGAGTATTCATTATTCCCCTTTAATCCATTCTCTCCATCATGTTAACCCTCTCTCTGAAACCCTCCCAGGCTTCTTGGCTCCTAGGACAAAATCTACACTCTACTTCGTGGCATACACAATTCTGCTTGACTCTGTCTCTGCCCACTTCTCTAAGCTCACACAATACCCTCTGTGGCTTTCTCTCAGTTCCTCACACATGCCAAGGTTGTTTCCAGCCTTTGCCCTCATTTCTTCTGCCTGGAATGCTCTCCCTTTCAAAGAACCAGTTCTATTTAGTCCTCAGCTATTTAGAGAGGTCTTCTGTGTTCCCAAACCCTAATAGCATATGCCTCTCTCCCCTCCCCTCTGTCACAGTATTATATCATGGCTCTCCAAAATAATTTTGGCCACGTGCTTTTTGCCCATCAGGATGTTAGCAGGGCCATCATCTATTGCATTCACTATTATAGCTCAAGCTCCTAATAGTATCAGGCACTTGGCAGGTACTCATACAACACTGAGTGAACACAGTGCTGGGAAGTAAGTGCTACCAACAGAGAAGCAACACTAAGTTTAACTTAATAGTTTAGTCTGGTGTTTAGACTAGTTTTGCATGCAGCTATCCTAATAGAGGGGAAAACCTGAACTTTCTGCTTTAGGTAGTTCCTATTTATCCTGCCAGACACATGGTCTTGGAATTACCTAGTAGTAGTAGCAGCATAAAGAAAATGTGTCCTGACTCTAGAATTAGCCACTACTTGTGCAATGCCTAAGAATTTCCTTTAAAATATCTGGGGCTAGTATCATCTAGTCTCCACTAAAAAACAATCATGCACACTTACTATATCGTAAAGCCGCCCCCCACCCCAAGATACTACAGTATGTTTGTTTCACCTCCTCCAAATGCCCTTTAGGCTGTCCTTGTTGCTTTGATGCCTCCTTTCCTCCAAGTATGTCCTGTTCATCAACTAAGGGTAATTTGTAAACTCCTTGCCACTCTGGACATATTTAACGCTTTCAGTGTTTTCACGTGGCATCCAGTTCTGAACACAGACCACTAATGATGCATAACTCACATAGATAGAGTGCAGTGGGACTATTCTAATACTGTGGTGTAAGAATTCATTAATTTTTTTTTGAACATTTGTCAACACTATGTACCCAGAACTCACAATTAAAGAGATAGCCTTTTTGTTTCCCATGTAAATTCCCCTCTGTATTTTATTCTGCTCAGACCACGGGTGTGCGTGGTCTGCTTTCCGTAGAGACAGTTACAGATGAGGCCGTGTAGGCTGAGGGGGTGGGAAGTAGAGGTCCAGAGAGAAGAGGTGTCTCTTTGCATGGCAAGGGTCACTCAATGTTCATTACTTGGGAAGAATATGAATTCCCTGTTTGTGTTCTAATGCAGGAGGTTAGCTGTGGGTAGTATTACAAGGTAGAAAGTGATGAACTTAGGCTATAGGGTGGAGAGGTTTACATGGTGACATGAGCATCATGAACTGAGGGTGTGTTTGAATGATGGCTCATGGGAGTGGGAACAAGGAGTGTGCGATGGAGAACAGTGGGAGAAGGGAAGCCAGAAACCACGCTGAGTGCACGGGGCGGTCTATGCGGGGAGGCTGCGCACATGTGCACTGGGGGTACATGCGGTGCGTGCACACTGTGCTTAGGGAAGAAAACATTAGCCCTTGTGATGGTGATTACACTGGAGGCAGAAAACCACTTAGGAGAGCACTGCACCGAGCTATGGGGGACCAGACACCTGAAATATTTCACAGAGGGAAGCACAGGCCTGGAAGACCACAGAGGGAACAGCTGACTTATAAAATCTTGAAGCTTGGTTGGTTCTCTCCCAATTAAAAAGAATATTCTTATTCCCATATTCTTCCCAAGTAATGAACATTGAGTGACCCTTGCCATGCAAAGAGACACCTCTTCTCTCTGGACCTCTACTTCCCACCCCCTCAGCCTACACGGCCTCATCTGTAACTGTCTCTACTGAAAGCAGGACCAGCATGAGTTATGTCATGCTGTTCCTTACCAGGATAGGGTTATATAATTAAAATGCACTGCAAAACTCCATTTTACTTGCTATAGACTTTACTAACCCAGAGATGCTCACTGTTTAAATAACATCCTTAAGTACGCCCTGGGACATAATGTTGCCACATGTCTACTACATGTTATGTCTACTACATGTTATACCTGGTTGGCCTTAAGCACTGATAAAGGACTCTTGGAGTTGGCCCAGCTCCAAGATACCTGGTAGCATTTGATCCAGTTCTGAATGACCACAATAGTCCATCTGGAAACAATCAGCTGGTTACAATACCCTATGAATACAGGGAAAACAGCTTACAAATGACTTACTCATTAATAATCAAATCAGGAGCAAAACACAGCATGGTCCCATGTGATTGTTTGTATGATCTCCATCCCAGGGCAAATGACATGAGGAACATCCATGAATACTGCAGCAAGGTCATTTGGTCATCCAGGTGTAAGTTCCTGAATCCTGAAGCAAGAGAAATAAAGGTGTGAGGAAAAACTGTAGTTGGAAAGGGTTTACAGGAACAAATATAAAGGATACATGGACAAAAACTAGGCGGGCATGGAAATGGGAGGGAGGTGGGGGGATGGGAGTAAAAGACAGAAAACTGTACTTGAACAACGATTAAAATAAATAAAAACAACAACCCCCCTCCCGCTGTAGATGCCAAAGAACCATCTCTCTGGACACTGCCAAAGGCCTGGTTGCGAGTCGGCCTTGTTTTGGGGGACCTCTAACAGAAACGAGGTGAAGCTCCAAGAGGGCTCGGTTTCCTTGGTCATGTGACATGTTAATGATCAAAGCCCTCAGTGCTTTTTAAATGTTTTTTAAAATCTCACTGAGGGTATGTTCTTCAGATTTTACAGAGAGAAACAGCAGTGCAAAGGAGAAACAGTGATCCGTTGGCCTCCTGTACGTACCCTGACAGGGGATGGAACTCATAAGCTGGGTGTGTGCCCTGACTGAGGGGTCGAACCCATAGCCCTTTGGTGTATGGGACAACACTCCAACCACCTGAGCCACCAGCCAGAGCCCTCGGTGCTTTTTAATAGCATCTAATGTTCAAAAACTTGAGTAGGCAAAAAAGGTGACAAAAATGGGCTACTCTTAAGGAAATATAAGCTAATTAGTAAAAAGGAAAACCAAGAGTCTTGGCTTGGGACATTAAATTAAAAACCTTCCCCGATATTTATGCCGCTTTTCCCCTTGACACACGAGGGGTGCTGGGGGGGGGGGGTCACATCATGCTTGTTCTGTGTGTGAGCATCAGCTTGCTGAATCTCTTCCAACTGTAAAGGCAGGGAAGAGTTCAAGTAGCCTATGTTAGTATGTTCTGACAGTGTCACTACACCTAATTTTTACCAATTTTACAAATAATCTGATTTTTAAAAAATGATACACTAAAGGGAAACAAACTGAATTCTAAGAAGTATTTTACATTTTCTCCCCCTACTTAAGTGTAAAAGGAATTTTGAGGAACTGTGACTCCATTTGTGATGTTACATTGTCCCACCGGAAATTACTATGCTCTGAGTAATAATCTGAAAAGCAGAGGGCAGTATAAAACTTATATTGCAGAGTCTCCACTCTCCCATAACAGAGTATGAGAAATATCCTGGGACCAGATGATGGAAAGCCAGAGTGTTTCTGTTTAAGAAACAGACTCACAGAAACAGAGGACAGACTGGCGGTTGCCAGAGGGGAGCAGGGACAGATGGGAAAGGTGAAGAGAAGACGTACAAACTCCTGGTTACAAAATGAGTAAGTCATGGGGATGTGATGTGCAGCACAGGGAAGAGTCGATAATATCTTAACACCTGTGTATGGTGACAGATGCTGCTAGACATGTCATAGTGGTCACAACATAAGGCACAAAAATGGAAAGTGCAAAGGTTTGCATCTTAGTTGTGTCATCTTTTGCATCTTACCTGGTAATGCCTTTGCCCATTTCACCGCCGCAATCACTTGCCGTCCGCCTAACATGTTGAGTGTGGTCATGATCCGCCAAGAGGAATCTGGAAGAGAGCTATCGTACCCTGCAAACAACACCTCGGGTTCGATGACCTCCAACAGCGACATCAGGGTAGGGCTGACTTGTGGCAACGATGCAGGGACTACTGTTTTGTTAGCAGGATTTTCAGGAGTTTCTTGTGTGACTCCTGTAGCAGCCTGCTGAATTCCTTTGATCTTTTTCTTTGTCTTTCGAGCTGTGGGCATTTAAAAAAACACACAGAAATGAGTTGTGATGGGAAGGTGGAGGTGGCAAAGTTTATTGAAGAGATGTTTTAACTTCTGAAATTATTTAGAATGAAAGAGTAGAAATCTATTGAGCACTCATGATAAAATGACATGAAATAAGAGAAAAAAAATTTTTCTGCTACAAATAAGCCACTTCTCTAATTACACTTTATACAAAATTATCTTACAATAATAAATACTATGTTAAAGCAGTCTAAGCAAATCAGTTTCATAATTCTTCCATAAAGTAATTTGTCTTTCACTCCAAAGTCAAAATTTTCATTGGATATATAATGCAAATTACTTTTACTATCAATTGAAAGAATCTAAGCTTGTAATATCACACAAGAAACTCTAGCTTAGGGTTGCTCTAAATTATGGTAATATTTAGAGAGAAGAGAGCTACACTGTTTAGTCCCTTGCACAAAGTTCCCTCCTTATCAAGACAGAAAAATGACAGAGCAGATCACATGCTGAAGACAGTGTGAGCTCCAACAGCAGAAAGATCAATTTTTTTGCCTCTAATAATGAATATGACTCGGGACTAGAAACATTTGGGTAAAGAGAAAACCTTTACATTTCTTCACATAAATTATTAGTGGGTAATTTCCCTTTTATAAGAGATTTATATTGATGACTATAAACCTAAAGCATCCATTTTCATAGTAATATTATATATAAAGTAACTGAAGTTATCTTTTGTCTTTGATTTAGTTTGGAGCAGTGTAATCAGATTACAACATAGATTCAGTAGTTTTTTTTTAGTAAACGTAGTCATACTCTGTTTTAGTGATAAGATTTATTATTTTTTTAGTCTTTGTGCTGCTGAAGCAAGCACAGAATTATAGTATTCTTATATCTTTAGAGAGAGAAGGGGGGAACAAAGAGAGGGAAAGATCGATCAGCTGCCTCTCGTGTGCCCCCACCTGTGGACCTGCCCCACAACCCAGGCATTTGCCCTGACTGGGAATTGAACTGACAGCCTTTCTGTTCACAGGCCGGCACTCAATCCACTGAACCACACCAGCCAGAGGCCGCTTGACTGTCTGTATCAAAAATAAAGCTATGTTTTGTAATGATTACAATGCACCTTAAAATGAAGTAAGTATAAAACATTTGGGATCATCATTAAAAAAACCTTATCTTTATTCAGCCCTTGGCCAGGTAGAGCTGGCCAGGGCTGCTCTGGGTTTGATCTCCGGTCAGGGCACTTACAAGAAGCAACCAGTGAGCGCATTAAGTAAGTGGAAGAGCAAATCACCATTCCTCTCTCTCAAAACAATTTTTTAAAAAACCCACCTTATTTGTAGTCAGATGCTAGGCACTTCAGGTAAGGCTGCCTTAAAATATATCTTGAGAATTATTTACTGTGAGGAAAAAGTATCCCATCACATCTCTTGCTGCACTGGGTTCATGGAAAGAATCTGGCTCTGAGAGAGCCAGTGGTCTCTTTTCTCTCAAAAGAATCACATGGTGTCAATCCCCCGCTGACACCACCATGTCCTGTTTAATTGGTCTCTCACAGGAGATGAATCTGTCTGACATACAAACATGATCATATGTCTCTGCCCTTATTTCACCTAATTCCTACACAGCTTTTTTTTTTTTAGATTTCAAATTCAATGTAGGTTCTTCCAGGAAGCTTTCCCTGCCTTTCAGGACAGAATTGGGTGAGCCTCCTCATGCTCTGTTCCTTTTTGCAGTGCTCTGTTCCTTTTGCAGTGTGCCATACCATTCTGTGACTTCCCTCTACACCCCAGCTGGACAGTAGGCTCCTAGAACACAGGCACTGTTTTACTCCGTGGTGCCTGCCCTCCTGGTGAGTACTTGCTGCATGAAAGTATTACTGTCACAAGAAACGCTGAGCACATGGATCACTAGATCACCATCGTCACCTTCATGGAACTTGAAGTTCCAATTAAAGCAGAATTCTAAAGCTTGTAAATGAGATTATTAATTATAAAACTTGTTACATAAACAGGGTACCTTGAAGAGTTCCCCCCACCTCTGAAGATCAAAGTAACGTTGCCTCAAGTATGTAATTATGTAATTACATAATTATTATGCAATTTCATTGTTTAAATATATAGTCTGGCCATACTAAATTCAGTAATAAGAGCTGGTGAATAAACTTAAGCAAATTATGAAATTTCATTAAAAAATTCTTTATTGAGCAATAATATAAAACTGCTAGGCAAGCACATATATACTATAATAACTAAATTATCACATCTGCTTACTTATATTTTAAAGAGTGAAAGTTGTATATCCTGCAGAGACAATTCCATTCAGGTCTTTACATTACCTTCCAGGTTCATTCCAGCTTGGAGACATTTTCGATAGCGGCATGCCGGGCAGTTCTTTCTTCGAATTTTATCAATGATGCAATCATTTCTTCCAGCACAAAGATAATTATGCTGTCCTGTATGGAAAATAAAGGCACTGTTAAAATGTCACAGGTGTGAAAGGATGTTTTTCTGGAGTGACTGTTCTGTTTTGGGTGGAATACAGCCAAGCAGCAAAGGCACTGGTGATGGGAGGTAAGGTGTGCTTGCTCACGCTGCCATTGCAAAGTTGAAAGGTCAACTGAAAAAATCTTTCTTATTCTGGTCAACAGATTAAACACAGGTCATTAACAAACTATAGAGCATACAAATAGAAAAATGCACCAATCATAAATGTACTGCCTAAAACATTTTCACAAACCAAACACGTAACCAGCGCTCCGATCCAGAAGCTGAGCACTACCCCACACAGGCTCTCTCGCCCTGTCCTCGTCATTCCCCGTCACGGGGCACTGCTTTCTTGACGGACCATGCTTTCCACAGTTTCTCCCTTTAATGGTTACAGAAGATGTCTGTAGTCTCTATTTTATGATGACTTCTGACCTAATGCTAAGGAGGACTAAAGACAAAGGACACAGGCTTTAAAATACTGTGAGAGTCCCAAAGAGAAAATGACTTTCATTCAGCTTCATGCTACCACATGCAAATAAACTGTTCCTTGTCCCAATTTTAAATGAAGCAACAGGTAAACACTTCATCTTGAAAGTTAAGGTTGCCCTCAACTAGTTAGGTGAACCACAGATTTGGCAAACTAATCTACTATATATAGATCTTAAAGAGATTTGTTAATTATTTCATATGCTTTTAGAATATAAGAATGTTTGACATCATCATGGACTGCAGGTATTAAAAGACCACTACTGTCTAAAGTCTTGTGGTGCCCAGCTATTAAATAATTGGGTGACAGAAGATGTGTTAGAGGTAGAAGTGTAGTTTTCTCCTGGCAAAAATTTTCATGGAAAATTTAAAAGGAAAAGACTGAAAATCTCCATGGCCTGACCCAATAAGCACAATCTTGTTGTTTTCTTTCAATCTGGTTATTGAATGTTGAAGAAAACTGAGGATCTGCTGGCCAGGCAAAAACAAAGGGCCCTCCTACACAAGGTCAGCACAGCTAAATAAATACCCCAGATAACCAAGAGTCCATGTACTTTCCACTAGAGGGGACACTCTTGAAAAGACTGCAAACCACTTCTCTCCTCAAAAATAAATCATGTTCAAAGAAATAATCAATCCATGAGGTTGAATATGCTTCTGATTTTTAGGAAAAGATCCTTTATGCATAAGACAACCTAATACTTGCCTTGGGTGAAAAGAAACTATATTTACTTCTTCCTAATATAAGTCACAGTGCTCTTTAAGCATTAGTTCTGAGTAGATGGTTAACTGTATCAGGTTCAATTCTTTGTGACGAATAAGCCACAGAGTTGACTAATGGCCCAGTTCCAGAACTGGCCTCTAATACCAAATGTCTGTAGCAGCTGTTTTGATTCCTTTCTACATGTGTATGTTTGTAGCTGCTTTACTTGAACATGAAGTGCAAGCATTAACCCAGTAGGTCCATCCTCTATGAAAGCAAAACTAGGAACAACAGATGTATTCATAGTTGAAACAGTTACAATATAAAAAATTTCTACTCTATAAGAGTATCACCAAATCGCCATCCTGCAGTTACTTGGAAAGACAATTGAAAAAATTACTCATCACTAAAAAGAAAACATTCTAATGTTTTATTCATATGCAAACAAAACATCAGCATGTGTACATTATGCTGAAAATGATTTCTTTATTCCAGGTACAACTATGTCTTAGGCACATCTAAGAATCTGAGCTACAGGATCAGTGGGGAGGGGGGATTGTATCTTTAAGTTAAAACTAGTCCTACCCATCTGGTTATTAGTATGAAGTTGGGCAAATCTGTGTCTTATAAAATAAGGAGTGGTCACTTTTTTACAAGGCATGGACAGGAACCACTAATAGTCACTCCTTGTCAATCCTTGATACAACAATGGGACATCTCAGTTTGGGGTCTCCCTTTGTCGTTTTATACCACTTGGTAAACTCCCTTTCTAACTAATGGAGTAGACACGAATGAGAAAAGCCTTCCAGCCAACTGGAATTTCTTAACATTGTTTTGTTTGTATCGTATTTATTTTTGTGGTTAAAATCTATTTTTGGCAAGTGATTATAGTTTCTATTTGGGATAGGTGTGGTAGCTGACCTTCAGGATGGCCCCTATGGTCTCTGTAGTCCCTTCCCGTATTCTATCAGAATTGTCTGTGTGACCAATAAAATACAGCCGAAGTGACAGTATATCACATCTGAGACTCAGTTATGAAGACCCGGTTTCCGTGTTGGTCACACTTTCTTCTCTGGTGGATCACTTGTTGGGGGGACGCCAGCTGTTATGCTGACAGCAGCCCTGGAGTAGGTTTCCACAGTGAGGAGCTGCAGCTTCCTGCCAGAAGCAGTGTGAATGGGGTGGGAGCAACCCTTCAGGTGACTGCACCTCACCAGTGGTCTCAATGTCACCTCACAAGTGTCCCAGGACTACCCAGCTAAGAAGCTGCTCCCAAATTACTGACTCTCAGAAACTGTGACACAATAAATGCCTCATTTTAATCTACTCATTTTGGGGGGTAATTTGTTATACAGCAATAGGTAATACAGTAGGGATAGTAAAGTTGTTATTTTTAATAAAAGAATGATCTCAGAAAAATCTTAGTTAATAAATAGGACAGTGGCCTAGCTGGGTGGCTCAGTTGGTTGGAGCATTGTCCTGTGCCAAAAGGTCAAGTGTTTGAGCCCCAGTCAGGGTGCCTATGGGAGGGAACCAATTGATGTTTCACATCTACGTGTGTCTCTCTTGCCCCTTGCCTCTCTCTAAAATCAACAAACATATCCTCGGATGGGGATTTAAAAAATTATAATAGATAGAAAGGACAGTGATACATAGACATGAACAAGATCATCAAAGTGGTACAGGAAATGGGTAACAGAGCAAAAGGCATGTTCTAGGGTTTTCTGCAGTCTGTATACCCTACTTGAAGTATCCAGGTTTTCAGGGTGAACTGTGACCACCAGCTTGAGCGTCTTTCTCCACCTGCTCTCAAAAGCAAGTAGGGATAGTGGAAACAGCAATGGTAGGTGCCAGGAAGCCCTTGATCAGAATCGCAGCTTTATTTCCTACCTGTGGGATTTCAATGATGTTTATTAACTCTTCTGAGCCCCCGCCCCCCATCTGTAACTGGAAAATTAGCATCTGGCTGGCTGGGCTTCTGTAAGAGTTAAAGGCAGTTGTGGAGAAAGTTCTCCTGCAGTGCCTAATACATTGTAAGCACTGAATAAAGGACGGCTATCGAACAATGCCCATGTTCTCGCTTTCATCCCAGGATCTAACTAGATTGCAAACTGCCAGGTGACAGGTTTTTATCACACACCTCTCAGGGTGTCAGGATGACGCTGAGGCAAAGAGCCTGTCTGGAGACAGCTGTGTTTCAGTTCTAGTTCTGCCAGCTAAACTCCCTGAGCCTCAGGGTCTCAGTCCATCAGACCCAGAGCATGGGAGCATCTGAGAGCTCTCAGCTGTCAGTGAGTGGTACGACACATAAAGCACAGTACTGGGTGCGCGGGAAGTGAAGGGCAGCTCATGCCCATCTGCATTATGACCCACCAACCAGATCAAATGTGCCTCTGTGCAAAGGGAGCATAAGAAAAAGGGACTCGGGAGAAAAGACCACTGAACGCATAACACCAACAGTACTGGAGCTACCCAAATTTGCCTTCTGTGTGCAGAAAAGAAACTATCAGGATATCGAATAAGAAATTCAAAATATCCTTGATGTGGGTTACATGGACATTAAATAAGTAAAACTTATAAAAATTTCCTAAAAATAATCAAATGTTTGGGTATTTATTATAATATGCCAATTTTGGGGATAACTTATAGAAGATGTTCTAAATGAAGTGCTAAGCATAATATAAGTCATACAAGCTACATCTTTATAATTTTTAAGAAGTGCTCAAAAATATGTATCTGGGCTTCAAAACATTTTCATCATGTCTAAATAGGTTATCAAAGGACTACAAAATTTTAGACCTGAAAGGGACCTTGAGAACATTAAAATCCCAGTAAAGGATACTTAACACGATTCACACTTAAACTTTTCTTACTAATCATGTAATTTGGCCATCACACTTCACTGAAATATTTAAATGATAAATGTTGTGAAACAGTGGAGCTAATATTCAGTTAAATTTTACCTAAAAACAAATGCAAGAATTTAATTCTGGAGCAGGGATTAAGACCAGAGGGCATGTAGTTTGCAGCGGTGTTTTTTATTTGTGAAGCATGTGTAGCCGCGTCCCTCCTTTCCCACTACACCGGGACGCTTTCCGGTAGGGCACACTCATACCTGACCAGCACTGACTGCCCTCCTCCCCCAGCCATACTGCACTTGGCCGGAATGACACACTTGGTCCCTGCAGGCATTTGAACCTGTAGCCCTAAGTAAAGAATACTTAGTTAAAATAGAGGAAAATGAAAAATACTTTTTTAAATACCATATTTCTTTTAAGGCTCACTGTCTCATTCTGAATTTCATTTTCAGAAATCAATGTCAGTATGATCTGTGATACACGGCAATACTGTGTTACTGTTACCACCACTGCACTGACATCGTGGAAGTAACTGGTGAAGAAAGTGCTGAACCAAGTAAAGTAAGGACGAGAGGAGGCTTCCTTCCCTTGGGTCTGCTGTACGCAGTATCTGTCACTACTTTGTCAGAGGCATTTCACTAAGCAGGAGTGGGCTTTACTTAAGACTTGACTCAAAAGTTGGGGGCTACTAAACTGGCCAAAACCTGCATCCCTTTGCTCTAAGTTGGGTAATGAGTGATTTTATAGTTTGCTAATATATCAAAGAAAGTAATCCGACAACAATCCTAAGGAGGAACAACAAAGCTGGAGGAATCACAATATCTGACATCAAACTATACTACAAGGCCAAGTAATCAAGACAGCCTGGTATTGGTATAAAAACAGACACATAGATCAATCGAACAGAACAGAGAGCCAGAAATACACCCACACCTTTACAGTCAATTAATATTTGACAGAGGAAGCAAGCACATACAATGGGCTAATGATAGTTTATTCAGTAAATGGTGTTGGGAGAATTAGACAAATACATGCAGAAAAATGAAACTAGACCACCTTCTTCCACCACATACAAGAATAAATTAAAAATGGATTAAAGACTCAAACATTAGATCCCAAACCATAAAAATCCTACAAGAAAACATAGGTGGTAAAATCTTGGACATGGCCTGTACCAATAGTTTACCCAATATATCTCCCCAGGCAAGGGAAACAAAAAAAAAAATAAGCAAATAGGACTACATCAATCCAGAAAGGTTTTGCACAGCAAAGGAAACCATGAACAAGACAAAAAGACAACCCATAGAATGGGAGAACGTATTTGCCAATATAATCTGATAAGAGGTTAATATCCAAAATTTATAAAGAACTTATAAAACTCAATACCAAAAAGACAAATAATCCAATTAAAAAATGGACAAAGGACCTGAACAGACACTTTTCCAAAGAGGACATATAGATAGCCAATAGACATATGAAAAGATGCTCAATGCCACTAATTGTAAGAGAAATGCAAATTAAGACCACAATGAGATAACATCTCACACCTGTCAGAATGGCCATCATCAATATATCAACAAACAACGAGTGCTGGTGAGAATGTGGAGAAAGGGGAACCCTTTTGCACTGTTGGTGGGGATGCAGGTTAGTGCAGCCACTGTGGAAAACAGTGTGGAGATACCTCAAAACATTAAAAGTGAATCTGCCTTTTGACCCAGGGATCCCACTTCTGGCAATACAAGAAATCCAAAACACTAATTTGAAAGAACATAAGCACCCCTATGTTCACTGCAGCATTATTTACAATCGCCAAGATAGGGAAGCAGCCCACCTGCTCATCAGTAGATGAGTGGGTAAAACAACTGTGGGACATTTACACAATGGAATTCTACTTGGCTGTAAAAGAAGGAAGGAACTTTTACGCTTTGTGACAGCATGGATGAGCCTGGAGAACATGCTAAGTGAAATAAGCCAGTCAGAGAAAGACAAACACATATGATCTCATTTATATGTGGAATCTAATAAACAAACTGAACTAACAAGCAAAAGAGAGATTCAGAAAGTCTCTGTTGGCTGACAGCTCTGGGGTGGGGGAGATTGGGGTTGGAGGGATCCAGCAAAAAGGAAAAAGGACTCATGGACATGGACAACAGTGTGTGGATTGTGGGGGAGAGGGGGGATGTAAGGGGGTTAAAATGATAATGGAAAAAATACAATAAAAAAATTTTTTTAAAGTAATTCAAACAAGAAAATGACTCATCTAATTTTTAGGGATATGGAAACAGAACTCTAGCCAAAAAATAATAATCCTTCTCATACTATGAATGAATAATTATTTAAAAATTAACATAATCAGAGTAATGTTTAGGTAATTTACTGAGGCCACATGGCCCTCCAACTGCTTTCCAAATAATCAAAATACATAATTTTCCCAAGAGGATTCACTAGTGCTGTTAGAAAAATACCAGTAACTTCCGGTAATAATTTGCTATGAAAGCAATTTCTCCTTTAAAGAGTTGATGCTCTTGTCCACAAGCTGAGACTACAACAAGGGTGAAGTCTGTACTACTACAACATTTGCAGAGCAAAATCACTTCCTCTAAAATGCCTCCTTTCCTGACCTCTGGGCAGCTCATCACTCGCCCCTCTGCACCGCAATCGTGGTGCCTCCTCAACTCGGCTTGCACATCACACAGACTGTGACCTCCCAGAGGACAGGGGTCAACTCTCCTGTTGTATTTACACCACTCAACACCGTGCCCTGGCCCAAAAGCAAAACACCCTTTTGTCCCCCCAGTTCTGTCACTCATTTTTGCCAGACTGAAATAGTTGATGACTTTAACCAATTAATTTATGGGAATCAAAGCCTGTGATTCTAATACAGTGAGGGCTATGTTTCTGTCCAAACCCAACACCGCCATTTCACATGATACCACTTTCTTACAGTTACCTTCTGTTCTCTGGCCAAGCTCCCTTCCTTCTGTTTATTTTCTATTTTATTCTAGTATTGTTCTTAGTTGCTTTTTAAAACTTCTCTTTCCCCCTAGAGATCTAGGAGCTACCCTCCACCTCTCCCACCTGTACTGATTTATAGGCTTAATGAGCTTTGCCTATAACAGAAATTTCAAAATCCACTCAGAAATAAGAACCAAAAAAAGGAAAAACAAAACTCTTCAAAACACACACTACCTTCCACCGCTCTTTTGAAGAAGACTTTACAGCTTCCACAAGTCAAGACCCCATAATGGCACCCCGAGGCTTCATCAGAGCACACCAGGCAGAGTTTGGGAGGTGGTCCCGCCGCTGCCGCGGAGGTGGACGGAGGAGAGCTCACATCTGGTCTCATCCCAGGGCTGAAAAAAGGAAGAAAGCAGTGATGTCATTTAGCTGTCACAACTGTCAAAAAATAAACATCAAAACACAGTTCTCTTAGCCTCTCACTCCACTAAACTCTGGTTTCAAGTACTAGCAAACATTCAAACATCCTACCTACCTAAATATATTCAAATAATTGTTTTATGGAAAATTAAGGGTGAGGTCATTTCCTTTTAAGTATCCCCTAAAACGATTGTGCTTCATTAGAAATTACAATGTTTTATTGTTTAGGGTTTGTTTATATTTATAATCACCTTAATCCACTTCGCCTTATGAAGGTGATTATAAATAACAGTTACATATAACAACACTATTGATGAGTTTTGCTAAATAGATAGTTGTATAACTAACACCACAATCAAGAGACAGATCACACCCAAAAGATTCCTCCTACACCTTTAATTGCTTAGGACATCAACTTTCCCCCCTAATTTTAATATACTGGGAGGCATCTTGATAAATTAATCATATCTCACCACAATTCTCCTCATGCCCCTGCTTGAGCCAAAGCTGTTTACAGCGGGTGTCTAGTCTGACACCTCTCATCCCCAGTGTTACCCTAGCAAAAACCACAGTTTCTCATGATGTAGAAGAGACTGAGGCAGACACGTTTCTTTGTGTGACTTTCCTGTCTGCCTTGCAGTGTGACTGGATAAGCACTAGGCTTTCGATAGCAGGGACCATCCTGTCAGCCCCACTTAGCGGAGATGTGCCCTGGAGAAAAGATGGAAAATGGGAATCTGCTGCTTCTACTAGGTCTCATTTTTCATTTTGCAGACTTCTCACCAAATGAGTGCAGGTCTAGTGTTTAAACATAAACATTCTTTTCCTAATTTTTGTTTTGAAAATTTTTAAACAGAAAAGTTGAAAGATTTGTACAATGTATATATACTCTTTGCCTGTATTTACCATTCTTAACATTTTGCTGCATTTGCTTATATATTTATACACCAACAAAAGTGATCCAGATTAAAACCACAATGAGGTACCACTTCACACCAGTCAGAATGGCCATCATAAGCAAAACAACAAGTGTTGGAGAAGTTGTGGAGAAAAGGGGACCCTAGTGCACTGTTGGTGGGACTGCAGACTGGTACAACCACTGTGGAAAACAGTATGGAACTTCCTCAGAAAACTAAAAATGGACCTGCCTTTTGACCCAGCAATTCCACTGCTGGGACTATATCCTAAGAATCCTAAAACACCAATCCGAAAGAACCTTTGCACCCCAATGTTCATAGCAACATAATTTACAATAGCTAAGTCCTGGAAGCAAACTAGATGCCCATCAGTAAATGAATGGATCAAAAAACTATGGTACATTTACACAATGGAATTCTATGCAGCAGAAAGAAAGAAGGAGCTCCTACCCTTTGCAACATCATGGATGCAATTGGAAAGCATTATGTTAAGTGAAATAAGCCAGGCAGTGAAAGATAAATACCATATGATCTCACTTTTAACAGGAACCTAAACAACAAAACAAAGAAACAAGCAAAATATAGTCAAAGACACTGTAATAAAGGACAGGCAGAAAGTGACCAGAGGAGAGAGAAGAGGGAGTTTCAGGGGAAAAGGGGAAGGGTTTACAGGAACAAAGTTAAAAGACACATGGATAAAAACTAGGGGGAGGGTGGTAATAGGACGGAAGTTCGGAGGGAGGGGTGGGTGGGCTTGATTGGGAGTAAAGGGGAGAAAACTGTACTTGAACAATGATTAAAATAAAATTTAAAAAAATTGATAGTTAAAAAAAAACCGGTGATCCTTAACAATGAAACGCTTCATAATAGATCATACAATGGTTTCCAATGTGGTATTTTCCTAAGGAATCTTCATCTTACAGGCTAACTTTAGCACCAAAATTGCTGTGTAACTCAAAAGAGTTTCTGACCTTGTACCTTTCCATAACTAGAAAGTGTCTCTAAAAAGAGTTTTTGGGGACTACCCATTCCTTCTCCGGCTATGTGTTCTTCAAAAATGTGAGTGGTAGCAATCTACTTACAGTTACCTTTTGGAACTATATATATTAAAAAGGGTGTTATTTATCACCTATGTAAGGAAGTTCATAAGCACACCATTACTTCTCTCTAAAATTGTCACAATCTGCCTATTCTCTAAAAGAGATGGTGGCACTGAGGAAGACCCTTCAATTGGGTGTTAGTTGTCCCTTTGTTGTCCTTTATAGCTGTGGCCAATAACAGTATAGTAAACCCTCAAATAATGTAGCTATTCAGTGTTATTCTGTGGTCCATCATTTCACTTAAAGTCACAGAAACTATGGATGCCTTGGAGCTCAGAAACTATGGATGTGTATGGAGCTCAGTAAGTTAGGACTCAGTATATTAAATCTCAATTACAAATACACTCAAATTCATAGAGTAAACTTGTTTTGGTTATCAACATGGTTAGAAATTATATTTATGAAGTAACATCTTTGTCCTGTTTCAGAAATAAAAGTTAAAAGGTAATTACAGAATGACAATTTGTTTTATAAAGGTCACTAAACCCAAAAGCTCCCCCTAGATTCCGCCCTCACATGAAGTTTATGGTGCCTTGCCAACCCTTGTCCATCCAGGAGGCTTAGTCAGCAGGACAGCATTCCCACCATCCCGGTGGGTACAGGCCCCAGGGGTTCACGCTGCTCTCTGAATACTGTCAGGAAGAATTTCTGGATGTTTCCGTATCACAAGGCAGTGACTCCCTACCTGATCTGGGAGAGGGGACTGAGAACATAATGAAAGCCTACAATGAAAGGATAACGAGCTAATTGTGCTGTAGGTGAGCCACCCAGATGAATGGAGCCTGTGGCCATGGTGCAATATAGAGGAGCTGCTCTGGGCCCAGGTTTTACAGAGAAGCAGGAAGGCTTTGCAGTGAGTGAACGGAGCAACGTGTGAGGGAAGCAAAACTTCCTTGGCTTCTGTTTGGAAGATGCTCCTATTCCTGCTTAGCCAATCTCTGTCATCTGACATCTATTTTTAGGGACCAGCCAGTTGTTTGTATATTTAGTTTATGGAAAATAAGTGCAATATTTAAAGATTTGAAATGCTAATTCTCATATGTAATACTTGTATGTGTGTATGTATTTAAAATTAAATAGCATTTGTAGTACTTTATAGTGTTAAACTGCTTTCAGGAATAGAATCTCCTTTATCCTCTTGACAACCCCATGGAAAGGGTGCCACAGGCTCTAGGTGAGGTCGTGCACTAGTCGGGGTTGATTAGAGAGTCTGTCTGTGATCAAACCGACATGCTTCAGGTCCCAGCTCTTGAACTAAAAAGCTGTGCGATCTGGGTTGGTCTCTACTACTTTGAGCCTTGGTTTCCTCATGAATAAGCTGGGAAGGACACCACCCATGTGTGTGTGCTGGGAAAGAGAACATAGAAAGTCAAACCTACAGTTTGGGTGCCTGCATCTCACTGGCACCCGATAAAAATTCATTCTTTTCTCTTTCAAGAAAACTAGAGATTTCATGAAAAGCATTACATAAGTATTATATAAGTGGAAAACAGTATTAAGTCTAAAACCTACAACAGTACTCCCAAATTCTCACTTATAAATTAAGAGCATCATTCCACTGAACTGTGAGCTACAGATGACAGAAGAGAAAGTTAAAACAAAATGAACAAATGGATTGATAAAAGTGCAGCTAAGGATCTGGCACCCCTTTACGCAGTCACTCTGGGCTACATCAGATAAGAAGGGAGCACGGGAAGGCTGCCAAGCATACCACAGACATCAGTGGGAAAAAATCAGTTTTTGTCACACAAATATGAGGACTATCGTGGCCTTATAATGAACACCACTGGGAGAAATGGATGAATGCAGAATGGTATTCAATGGTAAATGCAACCCTATGACACTGCTAAAAGGGCTGGGCTATGAGAAAATGGTTAGAACTCAAAGGAACACCATATGGAATCACCATTTTTTAACGATGCATAGCAGAAAGAAAATGCAGCACACTATAATAAGAGTGGGTATTACATTCTGTAGTTGCTGAAGTTCTGCTGGTGACTGACTTACACTCAGGATGCTTTCTTTTTAGTGAAGAGTCATGGGAACAAAATGACTGTTCCCAGTGAACACCTGAATGCTGTTGCCCATTCAGAATGGACGCGGAGTTATTTCTGAGGCAAATGAGTTTATGAGAGAAAAAACATGTATAAAGTTGGTTTTATTTGATTCTCTTGAAGAAAAGCAACTGATGGAACAAGGATCACTAATGGACAGTCATGGATTAGTTAATCACACATTGTGGGAAGCATGTAAAAGGTGCAGGTGAATTAAACCCTTTAGCTCAGCACATGCTTCCTGGCTCCTGAGTGCCAGGCACTGTGAGGGTACAGAGGCTGTGTCTTATAAGGAAGTCAGGTCATGCATGAGGTATGTTACTGAAATGGTAATGAACCTTTAAATCCTGATCAACATAGGAGTAGCAGAATATTTTTTTAGCTGCCTCTTGTGTTGTAGTACTACTAGGAAGAGAATGAATTACATATACAGACCAGTCATTTCAAACCCTAGCTCCAGGGTTCTGACGCTGGTGCAGCAGTGGCCAGCTGACAACCTGACTCTGTTTCCTTATTAGTGCCATTTTAGGAATTTTTGTGTGGATGCTGTGACATCACATTTACATAAAGGACTGGGCACACACCTGGTGATCATCAAACAATACATCTCTCTTCAATCCTCTCCATTAATTTCTTTTTTTATTCCTCCCCCAATTCCTCCTTTCCTTCTGGAGTATCCTAGAGAAAGAGAGAAGTACTGTATAAATAGCCTTCCCTGTGAGGGGAAAGTTAATGGTCCCTTAGGAGGTTAGGTTTAAGTAATTTAGATATTATATCAAAATTCAACAATTTAGTTTTGTAAAGGTTAGTGTGCTGATGTGGAATCTGAAACTATGTTAGTGAACTCTTTGTAACTCTGTCACATCAAATCCACTGGCCCATCTCTCCCTGTGAAGGGATCTGCCCACGTGTGATTTTGTATTAGTGTTCCCTGAGTTGCGCAGCCCTTCCAAGTGTTGACATAACTCATTACCCAGCACAAAGGCATCCCACTTGTTAAGCTCACAGTGGCAGTTATATCTTCCAAAGTTCTAACTAAAGTTTGTTTGAAAGCTCTAATTTTTATCAACTGGCAACAAATACTGTCAGTTGTCTTCCTTGACATGGTAAGCTGACTTCAGTCATTTTTGAGAAAACGTGTCAGGTAATCAAGGCAGAAAGTTGCAGGTTAGCCAGGGTACACCATGAGAAAAGTGTCTTGTTCAGCTCATAGCTTGGTCTTACGTGTGCTTTTCTTTGAGACCGCCATGCAGTGCTACAGGCTGCACTCGTGCTTTCTGCGTCTTCCCATTCTGTCACACAGATAGGTGTGTTTAGAAGACACCCATTCAAGGGCAGAGATTTAAAACAATTCCTATTTTACTTCCTCAAGGATATTCTTAAGAGAAACTGGCAGCTTGCTTTTTTTTAAACCATGAGTGCATGGCAGTGAATACAGTGCCTGCTGTACCTACTCGAAGATGCCAGAAGTTTCAGTCAACATTGTTTTCGTGCCACTCGTGCAAATACCAATAAAGTGAACAAGGCAAATAAAAACTATGTATTGTCATGCAAATAGTTCTGAAAAGACCTTGTGGCCTCCCTGGGGGTCCAAGGACCACATGTTGAGAATTCCTAGTATAGAGAATAGTGAGGATTCTAAGTCAGACAGGCTAGAATTCATTACCTAACTACAAGGTAATCTCTCTAAATCTCAACTATTTCTAAATGGGGGCTGTAATATACCTGGCAAAATGAGAGTGTTGCTTACTAAGTCAGAGGTTTTCCCCCAAGGAGAACAGAAGAGAGATGATACACCATTACAAACCTGATTCGTGTGATTGGCTTACCCTTCAGTGTAAGCATATTTAATCAACAGCTTTTAATGAAATGTAATAAATCCATTAAAAAAGTAAAAAGTATATTATTACCTCACAGAACAAGTATTAACTAACATGGGGAAAAATCCTGAAAATAAAGTTTCTACAACTGGATTAATTTTTGCCAACTACAAATGGAATTAGGTATATTCTCATTGGATTAAGAGTTTTGTCCCAACAAAGAAACAAACAAAATATAGTCAAAGACACTGAAATGGAGGACAGGCTGACAGTGACCAGAGGGGAGAGAAGAGGGAATTTCAGGGGAGAATGGGAAGGGTTTACAGGAACAAATATGAAGGACACATGAACAAAAACTGGGGG
>PVIA01003707.1:38608-160009 GCA_004024845.1 Tonatia bakeri | reverse complement strand
TTTTTCCTCTTCCAACCAGAAAGGAACCCATCGCTCTGACACTGTCCCAGTGCCTTTCTCCCCCTCCACTTCATAACTCTTTGAAACACCAGTGGATAATCCTTACCTGTGCCAATAATTTTTTAAATAAATCAAGGAAGTCTTACAGTCTTTCCCCTTCAGCGTTGGCCCCTGCACCTCCCCTCCCCACGAAACAGTTGTGCCTAGACGTGTGTCTCTCAATCAGTGAGAACAGCAGAGGAATCCTCGGCTAACAGACACCTGCCTGCACAACAGGAGGAAGGGGGGCCTGAGCCTAGACTGTGGCTGAAGCAGGGCAGGCCTGGGTGGGCTACAGGGGGGTGATTCCCACAGGTGGACAGGGAAACTCTCCCGCAGAGGAACATGTTCCTGGTCACTGGCTCCCCTCTGATTGCAACTCTCAGGGTGACACAGAATCCGGAAGGGGAAGCTCAGTTGTGTGACATTGAGATTCTGCTATTGCCATGTTGTTAATGCCTCCAGGAGCAGAAGTAGGGCCTCCTGAGGTAGGTCTATGGGGAAACCCCAGGATCCCAGATTTCCTCCAGGAATCCAGCCTAGGAGAGTGCCTGAGGACATTGAGGGCACCTAAGGAGAAGCTGGGAGGTACCTGCTCCTTAGCCAAAGGTGCATTTCTGAGGATTCATGCCCCAAGTTGCCTGTGGCTCACGCGTCCCCTGCTCCCCCTCCCTGCAGTGTGTGCGCACTTCCGCTGCCCCCACGTGCAGTGTGGCATGGGCACGGCCCTCGTGGAGGTGTGGAGCCCAGACCGCTGCTGCCCCTACAAGTCCTGCGGTAAGTCCCTGGACGGGGAGGCCCCTCCCCAGAGGCCCAAAGACGGAGCTCCAGGTCCCTGGGAGGCATGAGGGCGAGGGAGGAACGGGCCCACCGCTGTCAGCTCGCTCAGATTCCGCCTCTCCAGAGTCACCAGAGAGAAGCCTCCGAAACCTCCTCCTCCCACTTTGCATCTGCTGTCTGAGTGCAGAGCTTTCCTGCATCTTTTCTCCCCAGGGTGAAACAGGGAAAAGAGCAAGTTCCTTGTTTCAGAAAGGGTTTTTTTTTTTTTTTTTCATTTAAAAAGTCTTTATTGCAACTCTCTGACAGTAAACATAATTTTGTTAAAATTCACCTTTGGGGAAGCAGGTGGGAGTATCGATGACCAATAAGGAGAACCAGTGAGCTGTATATGGAAGTGTTACTTTTAAGAAGAGTTGAGAAACTCTGTTTTACACCTGGTTATTTTGCTTGTCTGTTCCCAAGCCCAGATGTGAACTTCATGAGGACAGGGGTTTTGGTCGGTGTTAGTCATTGCTTTGTTCCCAGAGCAGAGAAAAGCTCGGCATACGGTCTGTACTTAGAACCATTTGCTGCATGAGCGAGTTTCCCCGAAGAGTGTGTCACAGCCATGCTGCCCCGGAGGCCTCACGCTGAAGCTAGGGCCCTGGCTCCCTTAGGCTCACTACTGATGCCTCGGCAGTCAGCTCCCTCCCCTCACAGCTTAGCACTGGACCTGCTCGTGGGCAGAGGCTCGGAGTAGTCAGGCTGAGCTTGCTGGAACGTAGATTTGGGGCATGCAGATGGTCAGAAGCGTCACCTTTGCCGTATTTGTTCCTGGAGCAGCCCGCATCTGCTCTAGAATGGGCTCTGGGGAGGGAAGAAGCCAGATGACTAAAGGGTGCCTGTGATTGGCCCATTCCTTCTCACTCCACGCCTGTTGTGGACTCCATGTTAGGACCCATTACTGACTGTCGCACCTGCCCAATCAGGGGAGCGCAGCCCCCGTGGGGGGTGCAAGCAGGCTGGAGGAGGGGGTGTGCTGCAGGGAAGGGCCTGGGGGCTCAGGGGGACTTTCACCTGGACATCTCCGGTGAGGTGGGTCCTGGCCCCTCCTGTTTTTCAGAGTGTGACTGCGACACAATCCCGGTGCCCCGGTGCCACCTGGTATGGAGACCCTGCCCCTCCCCATTCTCCTTGGTCTGCCTCCCTCTCCTTCCCTCTGTGTCCATGCCTTCCTGTGGAGGCCCTAGTTCTTCAATCTAGTGCAAGGAGCCTCGGACTGCAAGTCAGCTTTCTCGTCCCAAGCTCTGCTCTCCGGGCACAGTGCCCTTCTTTGTAAAGTGAGGGAGATTGTGCTTCAGAGCTGTGGTGAGGACTTGTTGTGATGGTGACAGTGGGGACGGGGGAGGTGGTGACGATGATGATGATGATGATGATGACGATGATACTTATGACAGGAGCTTATGTAATTGAGAGTTACCTGTATGCCAGGAACTCTCCTAGGGCTTTTATGTATCTTATCACATTAATTCTCATGACAACCCAGTGATTCTCTGATTAATTCAGTTACACGAAAGAGGAAACTGAGGTTAGGACCGCGTAGCTAGGACATCCCAGTGCAGGACTGGGCCTGGGAAATCTGACTCAGGGGCTGTGCCGTTGACCGCCATGCTGCACAGGCCTGAGGGCAGTGAAAACACTGAGAAATGTGAAGTTATGTTTAAAGTTGTGTTTTTACATAATTTTCTGGGTTAGATGTGTCCCCCTAAGCCCCAGCAGGCACCTCCTCTCATTTTGTCTCCTGTCCCATCCTCCCCTCCCTTCAGCTGGTGAGGGAGAAGGGAAGTATTTGAGCCAAGCCAGATTTTGGGCTGGCAGCCATGCATTGGGCCCTCAGTGATGGGCCAGTGGGCTCTCAGAACAAGAGCCCGAGGCCCTAGGAGAGGACGCTGGGGAGTGCTCCTCAGTGGGGAAGCTCAGAAGCCACATGGGGCATTTCTCCCTCTGCGGGAGGGTGACGGAGCTCACAGGGTGCCAAGGGTCCTCGGGCCCACCAGTCCCTCTCCACCCACTGCTGCGAGGAGAGAAGGAGGGGCCCAGGTGGCAGACTGCTCCTGAGGGGGGGCAGGGCCTCCCCCACGCAAGGGTGCTGACTACCTCTGCCCCACCCAGTGGGAGAAGTCCCAGCTGGACGAGGAGTTCATGCACAGCGAGGAGAACGTGTGTGGCTGTGCCAAGTACGAATGTGGTGAGTGGGGAGGTAGAGCCAGAGCGTGTGAGCCAGGGCGGGTGAGCCGAGGGCGGGGGTGGGGCGGGGGCGGGGCTCTCAGCGACTGTGGCCACACTGCACACCCATCCAGTGAAGGCCGCTGTGTGTCTGAGCCGAGAGCTGGGGGTGATGCAACCGGGCCAGACGGTGGTGGAGCTCTCAGCAGATGGCGTGTGCCACACCTCCCGCTGTACTGAAGTGCTGGACCTCCTCACTGGCTTCTACCAGATCAACACCACCTCCGTGCTGTGCGATGTCCACTGCGAGGCGGTACGGGGCAGCGTGGGATGGGGGTGGGGTCAGGAGGGCTGTCCTGGTAGAGCCTAGGTGCTCCAGGAGCCAGAGGCCCCTTCCAGCTTGCCCCACGCTCTCTAGACAGGTCTAGAGAGTAAGCATCAGGGGGCCCTCCCAGACCTCTGGGGAAACTGCCGGATCGGGGCTGGGCTGGGCGAGGCCAGAAGGGGAACAGCGGGAGTGGAGGCCTGGCAAGGGTGGGGCTTTGCACAGAGAACACAGTTACAGGCCCCTTCTACGGCTGGCACTTCCCTACCTTCTTTGGTTTCTGTGTCTGCATTGCTACCATTTGTTGAACGCTTCTACATGCCCAATACCTAGGGCAGTGACTGGCTTCTCGTAAGGGCTAAAAAATATATATTAATTTAATAATGAGAGTTAGAATTGCTCCCATTTTGCAGATGAGAAAACTGAGGTTTAGGGAGGTCTAGTCCTTCGTCAAAAGTCCCACAGGAGCTGGGGCTCAAACCGAGGTCTCTCTGGAATGGAAACTGGCCACCGTGATTACCAGCGATGCTGTCTCCGAAAGGAGTGGGAGAGCACTTTGTCCACTGGGGCTGGGCCTGGGAACCGCAGCAAAGGAGTCTTAGGGTAGACACAAGGATGACCTTCCTGACTGAAATAGAAGGGCCCTGGAGTCCCCTTCCTGAGCATCCACAGAGTGCCCTGCTCTGGGCTCAGAGACAAGCAGACAGTGGGAAAGGCAGGGGTGGAGGCGGGCAGGTGCCGAGGCCCACCCCGTCCCTCCCTGTCCTGCAGAACCAGGAGTATGAGCACCCTCGGGATCTGGCGGCCTGCTGCGGCTCCTGCAGGAACGTGTCCTGCCTCTTCACTTTCCCCAATGGCACCACCTCCCTGTTCTTGGTATGCAGCCTCTTAAATGCCCACCTGGGACCAGAACCCAGGGCTGGGGACAGGCAGAGCCCTGGGCAGTGCTGGCTTTGGGGCTGTGTCTGTCTTTGGAGCTATGCCCTGTCAGTTCACCCAGGCCACCCCCCTCGCCCACCTCTGTGCCTTCCAGCCCGGGGCATCCTGGATCGCAGACTGCGCCCGCCACCACTGCAGCAGCACTCCGCTGGGCGCCGTGCTGGTCCGCTCACCCATCAGCTGCCCGCCGCTCAATGAGACGGAGTGTGCCAAGGTCAGTGCCAGCCTCCTCCCACGGCGGCACGGCCTGTGGGCCGAGGAGAGGCCCCCTGTGCAGGAGCGAGGCAGGAGGGGTTCCCCGGAGCCTGTGCCTGCCCCACCGCCCCAAGTCCCCATCTCCCCGGATTTTTGCTCACCTCATCACAGGCCAAAGCACCTTTGCACTTGTGTGGACAGCTGTCACTGTGGGAACACCTCAGGGACAAGGATTTCCTGGAGGATTTGGGACTGTTTCAAAATTATTAATTCTCCTGAGTTGAGTGCTGGACACAAAGATTTCTGATCTTACCTAGAAAACAAATATACACATGCAATCATACTCTCATACAGAAACACATGCAATATCACACATGTACATGCATGTATGCACTCACAGAGTCACACACAGAGACCCACACTCACACACATACTTATTTATGAAGAACTGTCACATCTGTTGTTTTATCCATTTCACGAAGGAGGAGGGCTCTGAGGGAGAGCTGCCCCCATGGTAGAAATAGGGAGACAATGCCCAGAAGAAAGGGGCCCTTTATCCAGGGCTGAGACAGAGCCCAGCCGCTCACCCCAGTGGGTCAAACCCTGCACCCCTCCCTCCCCAACCCTCTACATGGGGAGCTGCCACTGGAAAGCTGGGGGGTCCGGCACCATCTTAACCCGGGCTCTAGCCTCGCTGGGGACCACGGGCAGTGTCCCAACCAGTCAGCTTATACCAGGGCTCTCCCATGGCTAGCTCAGAGACCCTTCTTCCTCTGGCCAAGGCCTGATGGCCAGCAGGGCCTGGAGGTCCTGCCTGGGGCATCATGGAAGGAAAGGAGTCAAGTCTCTTGGACTCTTTGCCTCTTGCTGGGACTGTGGCTCCTGGCCTGGATGGGATCTCCCACCCACCTCCTCTCCTCTCCCTCCAGGTTGGGGGCTCGGTGGTTCCTTCCTTGGAGGGATGCTGCAGGACATGTGAGTGAGCATGGTGCAGGCCCAGGGGGTGGGGCCCTGGCGGGGGAAAGGGCATCATGTTGGGGCTCAGAGGGCCAGGCTCCTGGCCTGGTACCTCTGGTGGTGGCTTTCAGGGGTGAGTAGGATAATCCCCCACTACTAGGCTCAGGCAGTGACACAGAGAGGCAGGCCATGCTCATACTCCTGTCCCAAACCAAGGCCTCTGCTTCTAGTTGGAGACAGGGGACACTGACATATTGGGTCAGGAGGCCAGTCGCTCACCAGCTGCTCTGCCTCCTGCTGCCCCCGCCAGAACCCCAGCTCAGAGGCCTCCACCCCATGGGAATTCTCCCTGTAGCCAGGAGCCCTGTCCAGGAGGCGTCTCCTGGATAGGACTCAGGCTCACGAATTCCCTGCTGAGTCTGAGTGAAAGGTCTGTGCATCTGTCCTCACACCCGGACGCTGGGACCTGCAGACCCCAGCCGCATGTGCACACGGCCCCGTCAGCCTTGGTGCCTTTACCCACGTGCCTCCCCTCCCCCTAGGGCCCAAGACCCTTCCTTGGATTTGGACCTTTTTATGCTCACCTCACATACCCCGAGGAAGTTGGGCTCAGTGCCTCATTGGCTGATCTCTGACCCACAACTCATGTTCCCTGAATGTCCCCTCTGCTCCCGTGTGACCTGCGACCCATGTCCCTCTCCCCAGGTTCCCCGGGGACCCTGTTTCCCGTGGTCCCCGTTAGCCCTGCCTCTCCTCCACGGGTTAGTGTCCACTGCCACCCAGGTACTCCTCTTGGAAGCCCATGGAACTGGAAGCAGGCCACATTGCTACTTCCAACAATGCCCCTTCTGCTATGTGACACCCCTGCTCCCTGCCTCTGGCAAAGGCCTTTTGGCCAACAGTGCATGCTGGGTAGTGAGCTGTGTCCCTTGGCCTTGCATGGGAATGCTTCAGCAGTGCCCACTCACCTGGCACCCACCAATGCCAAAGCTGCTACTGCTTTGCTCCTGCTGGTCACTCAGCCAGTCTTGGTCCAGGACCCAGAGGGCCACAGCCAGGACAACACTCAGTTCTCCTGCTTCTTGGGAACAGAGAGGGAAAACAAGGTCAGCTTAGTTCTGTTCAGGAGTGCTCCGGCCGGCATGATAGGAAACCTGCTGTGGTGAAGCCCAGAGGCCAGAAGAAAGGAGTCCCCCATTTCCGGCAGGCACCCTGGGGTCACAGAGCAAGTCCCTGCACCTGACAAACATTTACTGAGCACCAATGTGCCAGGCCCTGTTCTCGGCATTGGAGACACAGCACAGCAAGGCCCATGGAACTGACACTTTGATGGGGGGGACATGACAGTAAAATACAGTACAGAGCAGAGTGGATGCGTCTGGTTTCACGGGAACTGAAGCTTTTGCAATCTGGAGGGCCTCATTCTGAAAAAGAGCACAAACGTGCAAATCCATATCTGGAGATGTGAAAGTGAACAGTTATTTAGAATGAGGACAGAACTCACAACAAATTGTGGAAAGGGCCGTGCGAAAGAAGGCTGTAGCGGAGGTGTCCCACCTGCGGCCTGCGGGCCACACGTGGCTCAGGATGGCTGTGAATGTGGCCCAACACAACATCGTAAATTTACTGAAAACATTATGAGACTTTTTTTGTGATTACGTGTCGCAATGTATTGATTGTGTGGCCCAAGACAACTCTTCTTCCAGTGTGGCCCGGAGACCCCAAGAGGTTGGACACCCCTGAGCAAAGCTTACACTTCAACAGCGTGATGAGAAGTGTGTCTCTGGCTGGACAGTGACAGTGTTCCGGACAGACATTGGCCAGAGAGGGGTCAGGGAGAAAGGAATGGGTGGGAGGAGAGGAGCTGCCATTTCAAGGAGGGGTTCAGGATGGGCCTTGGTGAGGAGATGTTTGAGCAGGCAGGGCCTGAATGAGCCCTGCAATTACTGTCTGTTGGAGGCAGGGTCATTGCCTGTGGGAGGCCTGGTCTGTTGCCTGTGGGAGGTGTAGTCTGTTGTCTGGGAGGCGTGGTCTGTTGTCTGTGGGAGGCGTGGTCCAGGCAGAGGAAACTACACACAGAGGAAACAATCCCCATCCCTGCAATGGCTGTGTGAGGTGGGTGACCACCTGGCCCTGGTTGATAGATGCGAAAATCAAGTGACCCTGCTGTGTGCAGCCTTGGCACTAGTGACTGGGGCTCCCACCCATTCAGGAAACTGCAGAATCTTAAGGCCAGAAGCCCTCTTGAGTAGAAAAGCTGAAACTCAGACAGGACTGAGCTCACCAACAGGGTCTTCGAGACAGAGTTTGGGACTGGGCTGGGGAGGCAGCCTGCCTGTCCCCAGACCCTTCTCTGCCCTAGCCAAGAGCTCCACAAGCCACCCCAGGCATCTTCCTCTGTCTGCCCTGCCCCCACCTCCTTCCAGGGCACTGAGTTGAAAGCTGTCCCCCTGATGGGGAGGGTCTCTTCTGCATGAGCACTAACGCTGGTAAAGGGACCTTCCAGCATGACACTAACTGCCCCCTGCCAGTCCATCCTGCTGCCCCTGGGAGCGCATCTCAGCCATTGCCACCTAACCCACCCTGTCCCCCTAGGTAAAGAGGACGGGCGCTCCTGCAAGAAAGTGACCATCCGCATGACCATCCGCAAGAATGAATGCAGGAGCAGCACCCCTGTGAGTGGCACCCGCAAGACGGTGGGGGGCAGCCAAAGATGGGACGGAGGGGTCTTTGTGGGGGCGGCAGCGAGAGCCACACAGCCCGCCTCATGGGCCCGCTCACCCCCAGGTGAACCTGGTGTCCTGTGACGGGAGGTGCCCGTCCGCCAGCATCTACAACTACAACATCAATGCCTACGCCCGTTTCTGCAAGTGCTGCCGGGAGGTGAGCCTGCAGCGGCGCTCCGTGCAGCTCTTCTGTGCCACCAACGCCACCTGGGTGCCCTACACGGTGCAGGAGCCCACCGACTGCGCCTGCCAGTGGTCCTGAGGCCTGGGGGCTAAGGCGGGGGCTGGCTGGGCCGCCTCTGCCATCCCACTTTCTGCTTCCAGCTGGCCTGTGTATGGTGGGGGGGCACTACGGGTGTGGAGAGCTGGCTTGTGCTGAGTGTGGAATGACAGACAGAGGCACAGAGACGGACCAGGACAAGCCACACCCACCCATCCTGGCTCCCTCTCCTGCTGCCCTTCCTCCACATGTGGGAAAATGCCACCGCTGAGGGCTTGGGGAGCTCAACTCTGTCCGTGGCCCAAGGTCTGGAGTGGGCCCTAAATCAGGGGCAGCAGCCCCTGCACATCTGTGACTCCGGCTGCAGTGCATTTGGCAGAGGGAGTGAGGGCTCTCCTGAGAAGCCGGGACCAGAGCTGGACCCAAGACCAAATGAGGGTCAGGAGGTGGGGGCCCATGCTCTTCCTTGGCCATGGAGAACCACAGACACGGTTAGAGGAAAGGGACCTCTATCGCAACACACGGACCTGCATATAGCCACCCAGCAAGAATTCTAAAAAGCAAAATGGGCAGGTTCCTGGGTACAGTCTCACCAGCATCTGTGGGGTCAGGTCCAGAGACAGGAGTGGCCTCAGTGACATTCAAGTCCCCTGAGCCCCAAGAGGGATGCCCTGGTATTCTGTTATTGACACTGTGATTCAGGAAAGATTTAGAAGAGCATGTCCATGACTGCTGCATACCACGCCCCACCCCCATCCACCAAAACTGGCTTTCCTGTCAGGTGGGCTGGCCCTTGTGGGGTAGTGATGGGAGGGAATGACTTCCTCAGCGAGGGTCTAGCACACCTCTCAGTGTTGGCGGACAGCCCACCCCTGCAAGGGCTTTAGGTGGTGAATGCAAGGGCAGCTCCTGGCTTTGCAGTGGCTGTTTGTCCAAGAACATATCAGAGCTGGCGCCTGGAAGGGCTTCATTGTGGGTTTTGTGGTTCCGTCAATTCTCCACTCACTGCTTCCTGGGACTGTTTAGCAGGAGAGCATCTGTCTGCAGAAAATGCAGGCCCCGTGTGCGTGCAGCCTGAGTCTCTGAGCATCTGCCAGAACTTTGTCTCTGAACTGGAATGTCTCACCTAAAATCAGGGCCAGGGCCCCCACCACATCCACCTCCGCAGCAACCTCCCCCCACCCCCAAACACACGCCACCATGCCATTCTGTGCTGCGAGGTTCAAGCAGCAGAATGTGAGGTTGCATAGGCCCCAGCACCGTCCTATACATCTGGGTACATGTGGCTGCCCTATGCCCCTAGGGCCGGGGTTAGGGTTCTGTGCCAGGACAGTCGCCCACTGTCTCTGTAGCCTCTTTGTTCCTACACCTGTATTCTGTTTATATATCCAATAAACCATGGGCAGACATCGGGACTCTGAGCATTTCTGAGTGTGTCAGGTTCACTTTGAATCTGGAGGAATTTCAGCTGTGAAGATAATACCCTATTATATGGCCCTGGAGGTCACCCCAAATTTCTCCCCACCCACGCCCAGCACCAGGTCCTACATAGGACAGGCCCTCAGCAGGTGTCTGCTGGGTGGAATTGAGCCAATAAAAGACTGGCTCCTAGGGGATGGGGCGGGGAGAAGGAAGAGGATGTTGGGAGCTGGGGAGATGGCACCCAGGTGAGGGGTCTGAGGAATGGCCCCAGTTCTGGGGGCCAGGGACAGATACTTCCCACACTGGATGTGAATGAAGCAGGGCCTGAGGGTTGGCCTCTCAGTGTTTCAGCATGTACTTCCCCATTGTTCTCTCATAAGAGCTCAGTATATTTTTGCAACTACTGTTGCCTGTGCTGGGGTTAGGGAAAATCCAAGGATGCGGTTCTCTGTGGCCTTTCATCTTAGGGAACTTTGGCACATCTAAGGGGCAAGTGGGAGAATGCCTTGCTGGTTGTCCCATTTGGGGAGGTATTGGAGAGGGGAGGTCTGAGGAAGCACCTGCCAATAAGAGGGGGACACCCTAGGGTCTGAATCAGTGCTTAGGGTGCAAGAGCTTCACGCTGACTGGAGGGGTGGAGCATCCCCTTGGGAGCTAAAACTTGGAAGCCTTGGTTGTTATTTCATGAGTGTCTCTGCTCACAGCACATCTGTCTACTAACATGTGCTCTGGGATTTTTCCTAATGAAAAGAGAGTTGTGCAGCCTCTTACAAAACACACTTCTAACTAAGCAATGGATCAAACAAGAATTCAGAGTGGAAACTAGACAATGTTTCGATCTATGCGTTTATGAAATTACAACACATTCAAGTTGTGAGACGCAGCTAAAGCCGTGCTTAGAGGCACAGCTAGAGCCTTAAATGCATACTTCATACTTCCTGATTTCCCATCATTCTGGCCAAAGATGGGGTGAAACAGGGCTTCCATGCTTCTTCATCACATGATGATCAAAGGCTCGTAATTCGGCATTTTCTCAGCACAACTTGGGCATCTAGGTCACGTGTCAATGGCTTTCAGATGCAGTTTCAAACCCTGAACTCAACAGACCTTGACTTGAAACATACCTTTAAATAAAATATTTCGTAAAAATCAATAAGCACATCCTCAGGTGAGGATTAAAAACACAATCTGTTCTGTACAATCAGAACAGATTGTACAGTACTGATTCGATTATATAGCAAGATGTTTAGATTAGGACATAAGGTGGTTCTCCAGTCATTGCTGGAGTGCCCGTGTTCCTAGCTGTTCCCCACGCACCCCTGCCCCCACCACTCCCATCTGTTTACATCCGGGGACAAGCAGGCAGGGCTGCTTCTAGTCAGCCATCGTGTAAACAGACAGAGGGCATCAGGTGAAGCCAGCCCTGGCCCAAACATTTTTCTGCAGCCTCAGTTTGGAAGCATGGCCTCGGGCATTCAGATGCCTGTTTTTCACATCCTATCTGTTGCCAGTGACCCAGCTCTGATGGCCTGGTCCTCCTTGGCTCCAGTTGGCACCAGCATCCAGGCCACCTGCTCCACCCCCACCCTGTACTTACAGGTGGCCCTAGCTTTGATGGTCACGCCCGTCAGTAGAATCTTGGAATTGCAGTGATCCTGGATTTTCGTCTCCCTCCTCATCTTCACTCCAACCCAGGCTCCTCCTCCTGCGCCTCCTGGAAGCCAGCCCCCCACTCCAGCCCTTTGGCCCGAACTCCTAGTCCCGCTCCTCCATCTACCTCCTGGGAAACCAATTCTTCTAGGCTAAGACACGTTAGTAAAAGACTAATAATCAAACCACCAAATAGCATGATATCTTGCTCCACACTGTGGGGAGGACAGGAGAGGGTAAGGATTTTATATCCTAATCAATGATGCCCAATTGCCCTCAAAAAGCTAGAACCAGTAATATTGATATGAGCTCTCATTGATACAATTCAGAGATGTTGATTTACATTAAAGACACATACACCCTTTGACTAAGCCATCCTATTTCTAGGCAGATGGAGTAGGCCAAGCCATGGCCCACCAAACATGTCCACAGGTTAGTGCCAGGGACCTCTGAATATGTGCCCTTACACAGTTACAGGGACTTCATGGATGTGAATAAGTTAAGGCTCCTGGATTATCCAGGAGGGTCCAATGTAATCACAAGTGTCCTTATAAGAGAGAGGTGGGAGGATCAGAGTCGGGCAGGTGATGTGACAACAGAAGCTGAGGCTGGAGTGACACTTTGAAGATGGGGGAAAGGGCCACCAGCCAGGAATGTGGACGGCATCTGGAATCCGGAAAAGGCAGGGAACTGGGTTTTCCCCTGGACCCTCTAGAAGGGACACAGACCTGCAGGCACCTTGATTTCAACCCAGTGAAACTGATGTAGGCTTTTGACCTCTGGAACTGTAAGAGAATACATTTGTATTGTTTTAAGGCATAAGTTAGCAGTAATTTGTTACAGCAGCAATAGGAAACTAACACGGCATCTAAAGAAATAATTCATACATGTGCCAGCCAGGAGGCTTATTGCAGCTTGGTCTTAAGTTTTAAAAAAAATTGATAATAACTTTAAATGCCTAAAAAAAGGGAGTGATTAAATAACCTGGTATATCCAGCCATACCACAAAACATTATATAGCCCCTTTATATATGGACGTGATGGGCTCTCCAGGATAGGTTGAATGAAGAAAGGAAATTGTGGGTCAGTTCCCACAGAATGACCCACCTCTGCATGTACACACACACTCACCTGTATGTCTCTTTCCCTTGAAGGGCTTTCAGGGCTGAGGTGGACCCCACCGGGCTGCTGGGGCCAGCTGGTTCAATGGCAGTGCTGGTCCTGGAACAGCCTCTTGGGTTCTGAGGGTCCCAAGGCTGTCATTGTAGACAGGGGTATCTATCACATCTCCCCCAACCCCTGTATCCTCCCCACTCTCTGTGCATGACAGAGAGTGCCCCAGAGGCCACACACACCAGACAGGTAAGAAACGGAAGCACACTGTGGGAGGATGAAGAGGATAAAGGGGTTAAATATACAGTGACGGAAGGAGACTAGCCTTCGGGTGGTGAGCACACAATGTAATACACGAGTGATGTATTACAGAATTGTACACTTGAAACTTACATAATGTTGTTAACCAATGTCACCCCAATAAATTTAATTTTTTTAAAGAAAGAAACAGAAGCCCAGGACCCAACCACTCAGAGAGCTGGTATCAAGCTGGGCGGCTGCCCAGCCTGCAGCCCCTTGTGACGTATTTGCAAACACGAGGGGTTTTGAGCTCCAGAACCATCCCATTTTCCTTGCTTCAGGCTCAAGTTCCAGCCCCAATTTTCTGGGTTTAATCCTCTTCCTGTGGAAATCAATAAGGACATTGTGATGGAATGATTCACGTTCAAGGTCAGGCCGGAGCAAATTGGAGGCGACATGCTGATTTTACTGCCCTCACTGAGCTGGGAGCCAATCCCGCTCACAGACCCCTTAACCCTTTCCTTGCCAGTCCCGTCAGTTGTGTCAGCACCCACCTCAGCCTCCTCCTCAGGGTCCAGGTCCCCATGGCCTGTTCACCCATGCGTGGCCCTACCTTCCATATGTCCCCACAGAGTCCCACACACTTGTCTTGGTGCTTTGGGGAAGGGAGATGGCAACCAAAGGCAGAATCAAACAGGAGCAACTTCAAAGTGAAGGTCAAACACTGTGTGTGTAAGTGGTCATATCCTGCCCCAGAAAATCTCTCTCCCAGAAGCAGGAAGTTTTCCTCTTCCAACCCTCTTTTCAGAGTTCCAGACGCCCTCCTTCCTGCGTTTCTGGGTTGTCCCATTTGGGGAGATGGAAGAAAAAGGTGACAAAATTCCTCTTCTTTTTCTTTTTTTAATGTATAGCAAGTCAGACCTTTTCTGTGGTTCAAATACCAAAGTTTATGTCTTCCAAAGGAAGGACAGAGGAGGAAAGGAAAGGAAAGGAAAGGAAAGGAAAGGAAAGGGAAGGGAAGGGAAGGGAAGGGAAGGGAAGGGAAGGGAAGGGAAGGGAAGGGAAGGGAAGGGAAGGGAAGGGAAGGAAGGGGAAAGGGAAGGGGAAGGGGAAAGGGAAAGGGAAAGGGAAGGAAACAGGCATTCCTGAGTAGCTGAGACCTTGCAAGCAAAACAATTCAGAGACCCTGGCTCTTCTGTCCTGAGTCTACCACCATCCACAATAACCTTCCAAAGGTGCTGTGCCAATCTGCATCAAGCCAGCCTGGGAAGAGTGCAGGGAACATACTTCGGAGGTTTGGGGGTGCATGACTGAAAGAGGAGGTTTGCTTTCTTCCACTCATATCCCACTGGCCAGAACTCAGGGACTAAGCCACACCTAACTGCAAGGGAGGCTGGGAAATGTAGTCCAGCTGTGTGGCCAGGTAGAAGAGATGGCTCTAGTGCACAGTGTCTTTAGTGAGGAAGTGGAGATAGTGCAGACAGCTCTGAGGAGGTTAGCTGAGAAGGAGAGAAGAAAGGTAAGGCATGAGATGAAGAAAGGTTTATGTGTTTGCTGGTTTGAAGAAGGCATTGACTTGACCATGTCTGGAAGGAGCCAGTGGAGAGAGAAGACAGGTTTTGCTGGGAGAGAGATCAAGGGTGTCAGAAGGCCTGGGATGAGGAGGGACAGTGATGGATAAAGGCACTTCTGGCAGGGCAGTCCTTGCCATAGGTCTTTAGTCATCTCTATGTCCCCAGTGTCTAACACAGGGCACTGAAAAATGAGTCGGAGCATGCCTTTAAACATGAAAGTGAGAAGCCCGGGCAGCAAGAAGTTAAAGGGCCTTGGGTTGGACAGCACCAGGGAGCCAGGTGCCCGCCCCCCACATACTGTGGCGGTGCCAGTTAATCCCCTGCAGCAGGCAGGAGGCCTGCACAGCTGTCTCTCCCACCCAGCCCGCTGCCCAGAGGTCCTGGCAGCCCAGGCAGTTCGGGGTGGAGTGGATAAGGTGGGTAACAGGTCAGGTAGCTGGTCCCACCCCTGTACCCTCAGGAGAGTGAGCCATTCTCTACATTTGCCACTCAGCTCCCACTTGCCATGAAGACCCACCTCCCTGTGGGCCAGTGTCCCCCTGCCAGCTGGACCCAAAAGCCGTCCCTGCTCCTCCTACACAGTGTCGATTCCTGCCTCTGCACCTTTGCCTCACCTGGAATGTCCTCTTCCTCCATCTTCCTAGGTAGTTCCTGCCTAACCTCCACTCCAGCCTTGAGATCCACCTCACTGCAAAACCCCAGCCCACAGGATTGTTCTCTGGTCTCTAGCCCCCGACACCCCAGGTTCTGTTTGTCTGCAGCATCACTTATGTCTCTGCTCTGCTCAGAGCCAGGGGATGTAGGCCCGGCTCCTGCATTCATTCATTCTTCACCTGCATTCTGTTCACAACAGATGAGGAAGCTGAGGCCCAGAGAGGTCAAGCGACTGCACAACAGGAGAGTGGCGTCAGGACTGGAGCCCATGCTCGCTCGACTCCAGAGCCCACTCACACTTTCCTCTTCAGCCAGGACAGAGTGTGAAGAGGACTGGTGGGGGTCCAGTAGCTCATTCTCCAGGGCCCTTCCTCCAGGAAGCTGGGGCAGGGGGACTAAAAAGAGGGTTCTAGTCCCTCTTCAGCCAATTACCAGGTAGAGGATGTTGGCAAACCTCAAGCTTCAGTCCTATGTTGTGAGGAGTGACAGGTTCTGCATCCCAGGGTTGGCACAGGGGTCAAGTGAGATCATAGATGGCAACAGGCTGGACAACTGCAGAGGCCGTGGCCATGTGTGAGGCTGCCCAGCTGAGCCAGGAGATCCCAGCCCAGCTGCGCCCAGGGCAGGAGAAAAGCAGGAGCAAAGAGCCTGACTGGCCCCAGCCCAGCCTTCATCCAGGAGCTCTGGGGCTCACTGCTAAGCCTTTGCCTCACCTGTGCCCCCTGCCAACTGTGTATTCTGCTCTATTCCACCTGAACTAAGGAACGGAAGAAGGAGCAGGATGCAGCGCAGAAGCCTGGATTAGAGGGCCAGGCTCTGTCTCTGAACAGCTGTATGATTTGTCCTCTTCAAATCTCAGTTTCCTCATCACTAAAATGGGAATGAGAATCTGGCAAAGTGATGGTGAGAATGTTTATAGGTGAGGCACCTGGTCTATGGCAGGCCTCTAATGAATGGAACTATTGGTATCACTCTGGACAGAACCTTAAAGATCATCTTCTTTGAACTCCACACTTTCAGGAGCAGGAAACCGATCCTAGAGAGACAGTGACTCACTCGAGGTCTCAACCACAAAATGAGCAACGGCAAAGGCAGCACCAGATTCCAAACCCAGCTTTCCTTTCATTGCCTCCTCCAAGGAGTCTTCCCCGAGCTTCAACCCAGGCTGGGCCTCCCTGATCTGACCACAGAGCCTCCAGTGCCTGAATTACCAGTTGGGCCTTCCAAGCCCCCTGCCTCCTTCTAAAACAGGAAGCTCACCAGATAGGACCCAAGCCCCTTGCTCCTGCCCTAGTTTCCCCAACAGTAACTATCTCGAGGCTGGGTTCTCTACAAGGTGTTCGGACTCCTCTGGGGACATGTCTGGGACTTAAATGGGCTGGGTGACATTAACTCTGAAAGTGGAGGGGAGAAAGAAGTAAGAGAGGGAAGGGTTAAAGGCTCGGCAGCTGGGGAGGGCAGACTGCAGACGGCCCAGCCCAGTACTGGGAGGCCTGGGCCATTCCATTCCTCTGCAGATCAGTTACACCCAGCTGTCTCCCTCCCCACCTCAGTGCCCCTTGGATTAGGCGGGAAAGGATCCCCGGCCTGCAGCCTGCACACGGCCCATGGGGAACAGCGCCTGCAGCCTACGCCTCCACGACAGCTGCTGAGTGTCAGGCAAGAACATAGATCAGCAGGATCCTGGCAGAGGTGCCCCCAGCCCAGGCCCTGCCCCCAACATGTGCAGGAGGGCCCCCTGAGGAGAAAGGGGGTCTGGAAGGGATTTGGGAGGTACAGGGAAGGGACTGCTCCCAAAAATATCTCTTTGCCCATATGTCACTATGCTTCAGATTCCACCATTAGACATCTTAAAAACTTTGGATCCTCCAAAGACACCAATTAAAATGACCCTCCATGGCGTAGCTGGCATTCTTATACACTGCTGGATAGGAATGTCTTGGTAAAATTTATGAACATTTTCTTCTTTTTTTTTTAAAGACCCTGAATAGCTTCAGCAATCTTTTTTAAATAATGTTTTATTTATTTGCTTTTAGAGAGAGGGGAAGGGAGAGAGAAAGAGAGGAAGAGAAACATCAATGTGCAAAAGACACATTGACCAGGGACCTGACCCACAACCCAAGCATGTGCCCCCACCCGGAATTGAACCGGTGACCCTTCGGGTTCACAGGCCAGCACTCAATCCACTGAGCCACACCAACCAGGGCTGAATATTTTCTTTTACAAAGTATATATGAAGTCCCTCAAAAATGTCTATTCATTTGTCCAGTAGTTTCACTGAGGACTTTGACTCAAAGAAGAGCTTAACATAAATAGTTTATAACATGGAGAAAAAGTGCTATGGGCTACAATTTCATGAAAAAATAAAAAGCTCATGTCATGAATATTCTTAAAATATTCAAAAGGCCACATGAAATATACAGGAAAATTCTAAACTAGCAAATATCTGCACCTACAGTGAAAAGCATGGTACATTTCCATCAATAGGCCTGATGTAAGAAATTTCTGGAAGCTATACAGCAAATGGGAAGGAGCATAGTGTACAGGCTGGGCAGATTGCCTGGGCTCCAATCCTGGCTGCTTCAGTCACTAATGCTGTGACCTTGGCAACTTACTAAACGTCTCTGAACTTTAGTTTCCTCATCTATAAAATTGGAATAATAATTACAGTAGTTGTGAGAATTATGTGAAGATTCAAGGAGATCATGTATCGGAAATATCCCTGTGATCCCACCAGCAAAAGAACCAGCATCACCCAGTGAGTGAAGGGTTATAGTACATCTCCCAAGCCAACCACTTACAGAGCTGCCAACGAACCCCACACAGCACCATTGCTGATCAATCTAGGCTTTATTATAAATATTATTGGTCAATCAACACGCACTAGCTTTTTGAAAATGATAGACAAAGCCAAAATGGTGTCTCAGTGGAAATGACAGTAGCAATTTCCCTCAATGAAATACTACTGGATTAAGAAACAGGAAGGATGTGAATAGTATTCTAACTAACATTCCAGGATGATTCAGGAAGATCTCTAAGTATCCAGAAAATAGGAGAATTATATGTAAAAGCACAATCAGAAAACAAGAAAGAGTTTTTAGAAACTGAAAACATACTGACCTCACAACAGAGCACCCTGCAATTGAAGACCTAGCCTACAACTATAAACTAGAAAGTCAGAAAAAATACATGAAATACGTATGTTTAGACATTGGACAACAGGGTGCAGGGCTGGGATGCTCAAGAGAAAGGAAACAAATGAAATGAGTCTTACTAGAAAAATGGCGTTTTCTATCTGGAAGCATTTTCTGGAACAGGGCACAGGGAGGAAGAAGCCCCCGCAGAGCATGGTGGGCTCACTGGGTTGAAGAGACAGAGATCAAGTTCAGGAAGTCTGACAAAACTGGGTTTGTGTGGCAGAGTGCCAGAGTAGAGGGAGCTGCATATAGAAAGAACTCCGGAAATCTGCATAGATTAAGTCTGTTGCTGATTACTAAGGAACACATGTGTAGGGTAATAATTCATAAGGATGAGCAAAGAGCTATTGGTCATTGTAAACTAAGCAATTCTTGGAGCTTACATGGGGCTGAGGGACATTCAAGTTCTCACCAGCCAGACAGGAGAGACATCACTGAATATCGAAGGCACTTAGTTGACCCTCTAGAGAGGGTCACATCTTAGAAATAGGACTAAACTAGACCTAGAGTAAATTTTACCCTAAACTTGCCCTGATTAAGCTTTGAAATAAGCCTCTAATTGACCATGGTGATACCCAAGTAACTTAATTGTAAGATATAACAATGTATAAATATTTTCAGAAGAAAAAAATCCACTTGACACCATAATAATAATGTCCAAATTTCAATGAAAAATTACTAGACATACAAAGTCACTGAAAAATGTGATTCATAACAAGGAAAAAACTCAGTAAATAGAAAAAGACATAGAACTTACAAAGATGGTGATATTAGCAGACAAGAACTTTAAAATAACTATTACAAATATGCTCGAGAATATAGAGGAAAGATACAACCGTAATGAAGAAAGAAATGGAAAGTATAAAGAAAAGAAAAAGCAATAGCCAAGATTCGGAAACAGCCCAAGTGTCCATCAGTAGATGAGTGGATACAACAACTATAGGACATTTACACAATGGAATACTGCTTGGCCATAAAAAAGAAGATAGTTTTACCTTTCGTGACAGCATGGATGGACCTGGAGAACACTATGCTCAGTGAAATAAGCCAGTCAGAGAAAGACAAACACCACATGATTTTGCTCATGTGTGGAATCTGTGCAGGTTGGCAGGCATGGGGTGGGGGTGAGGGGGTGGAGGGATGGAGCAAAAAGGAAAAAGGACTCATGGCCATGGATAATGATGTGATTGCAGGGATGAGGGGGTAAAAGGGAGATAAATGGTAATGAAAAAAGCACAACAAAAAAGAAAAGAAAATGGAACTTCTAAAGATGAAAACACAAATCTTAAATAAAAGTGGGATTAACCACAGATTAAAAACTTCAGAAGAAAAGATCAGTGAATTTGAAGACATAAGAGAAACAATCTGAAATGAATTTCAGAGTGAAAAGAAGTACTGAAAAAAAAATGAATAGAGCCTCAGTAGCCTGTAAAATAATATAAAGAGATCTCAAATCCATGTAATTTAAGGACCAGAAGAAGAGAAGGGAAAGAAAAAATTTTCTTAAAAAATAATGACTTAGAAATAATAATAGTGGCTGAATCCAGAATATATAGAGAACTCCCATGTTTCAATAACAAAGAAGCAAACAACACAATTTTTAAAAGGGCAAAGGACTTGAACAGACATTTCTCCAAAGAAGATATACAATGGGCCCTGGCTGGTGTAGCTCAGTGGATTGAGCGCGGGCTGCGAACCAGGCATCGCAGGTTCGATTCCCAGTCAGGGCACATGCCTAGGTTGCAGGTCATGTCCCCCAGCAGCTGCACATTGATGTTTCTCTCTCTCTCTCCCTCTCCCTTCCCTCTCTAAAAATAAATAAATAAAATCTAAAAAAAAAGAAGATATACAATGGCAATAAGCACAAGAAAAGCTGCTCAAATTGACTGAACTGACACATAAAGGAAACTCTTCTCACCAACAGCAGAATACTCATTTTTTTCAAGTGCATGAAAATCTTTTTTTGCCAAGAGAGAACATATTCTGGGCCATTAAACAACCCTGAAAAAATTGTTTAAAAAATTGAAATTATATAAAGTATGTTCTCTTACCAAACAGAATTTAACTAGAAATTAATATAAAAAAATGTCTTGGAAATCCAAATATTTGTAATTTATACATGCTTTTATAAATAACCCATAGGTCAAAAAGGAAGTTGTATGAGAAATTAAAAAACATTTTGAATTGAATAAAAATGAAAATATGACATATTAAAATGAGTGGGATGTAGCCAAAATACTGTGCAGATGGATACTTGTAGCATTAAATGACTGTTTAAAAAGAAGGAAAGCTATCAATCAATTTTATGTCTTTGTCCTAAAAGAAAAAAAGAGTAATTAAATACAAAGCAAGTAGAAGGAAGGAAATAAGAAAGATAAGAGAAATCAATGGAATTAAAAAGGAAAAAGTTACAGAAAGAAATCAATGAATCCAAAGGTGGTTCTTGACATGATCAATAAAATTGATAAACTTCTAGCCAGTCAGACTAAGAAAAAAGAGAGATGATACAAATTATCAATATCAGGAATAAATGAAGAGACATTACTACAGATCTTACAAACACTAAAGCAGAATAAGATATTGTGAAAACATAATGCCAATAAATTTAATAACTCAGAGTGGAAAAATTTCTTGAAAACACAAACTACCAAATGTAACTCAAGAAAAATTAGATAATCTGAACGATGTAGCTATTAAAGAAATTTAATTAGTTATTTTAAAACTTTCCAAGGAAGAATATGTCAGGACCAGATATCTTCACTGACAAATTCTACCAAATATTATGGAAGAAATAATACCACTTATTTGCAAACGCATTTAGACAGTTAAAGAGGGGGAAATACTTCCCAGCTCATTTTATGTGGCCAGCATTACGTGACCTCACAGTGAAACCAGAAATGGACATTATGAAAATAACAAGCTACAGACCAATATCCCTTATGAATATAGATATAAAAGTCCTTAAGAAAATATTAGAAAATCAAAATCCAGCAATACAGAAAAAGAACAGTATACATGACCCATACCTGGGCTTATCCCAGGTATGTAAGTTTAGTTGCATTGATTTAAAATCAATTGAACAGAGAAAATCACTGTTGAGAGGGAAATAAGGAAAAAACATAATTATCTCAATAAATGCAGAAGAATCATCAGACAAAAGTCAACATTTATTCATGATAAACACTGTCAGCAAACTAAGAATAGAAGGAAAGTTCCTTAATCTGGGAATAAATAAATGGCAATAATTCTAAAAGTCTTACTATAGTTAATGATGAAAGACTAAATTCTTTCCTCCTAAATTTGAGAGCAAAGGGTAAGATATCTACGTGTTCTCACTATGTCTATTCAGTGTTGTACCAGAGGTTCTCCCCATTGAAATAAGGCAAGAAGAGGAATAAAAGGCATACATAGGTTGGAGAGGAGCAAGTAAAACCGCCTCCGTTTGCAGATGACATAATTATTCCTGTGGAAAATCCCAAAGAATCAACAAAGAATCTATGGAACTACTACTAAGTGAGTTTAGCAAGGTTGTAGCTACAAGGTCAATATATCACCAACAAAGAATTTGAAGTTACAATTTAAAATAAGTTACAGTGTCAGCTAGGGCTATAATAACAAAAATATAATAAGCTGAGGGGCTTCAATAACAGAAATGTATTTTCTCATAGTTCTAGAGGTCGGAAAATCCCGGACCAAGGTGCAGGATGACTTGATTCTTACTTCTCCTGTGTTGTCACTAACTGATTGTCACGAGCACCCCGTTGAGGTCGATGCAGAAAAGCTGCAGGTTAGTATGAATGATCCTTTTCCTTGCAGCAATTCATTTAAAAATTTTACCTCATGAAATAAGTCAGATAGAGAAGGACAAACACCGTATCACAAGTTCATATACACAGAGAACAGACTGGTGGTTGCCAGGGGTTCGCGGTGGGAGAACTGGGGGAAGGGGTCCACAGGTACAAACTGTCAGTTGTAAGATAGACAAGTCATGGTGATGTAAGGTACAGCAATGGGGACTAGGGTTGATTACACTGCACTGCGTATTCAAAAGTGGTTAAAAGTGTAAACCTTAAAAGTTCTCATCACAAGAAGAATTTATAACTGTGTGGTGAAGGATGTTAACTAGACTTATCGTGGTGATTGTTTCACAATATGTAAAAGTACTGAGTCATGTTGTATACCTGAAATCAGTATAATGTGTCAATTATACCTCAATTAGAAAGAATAAATTTATTTGATGTGCCAAATTTTTTTTTTAAATTATCTCTATTCTTTCTGCCTCTTTCTATGGCATCTAGATCTCTTCTCACACTCTGCCACAGCTGAGCAAATGCTCACGTGTCTCTGCTTGGACGGCCCAGCCTTTCCTCAGATTGCAGACTGCTTGGTTACCCTGCAACCTCCATCTCTAGTGCGTTATTAGTTATCTACTGCTACATAACAAATTATCCCCCAGACATAGCAGCTTAAAGCAATACACAATTGTTATCTCACAGTTTCCATGCCTCAGGAATATGGGAAGGGCTCAGTGGGGTGGTTCTCCCTCAGAGTCTCTTACGAGGTTGCAGTCAAGCAGTCAGCCAGCCTATAGACATCTCAAGACTTGAACGGGGCTGAAGACTCTTTTCAAAGCCCATGCCTAGGGCTGGCAGCAGAACCTAGATCATTGCTGGCGGATGGTCAGATACTTCGATTCCTTGTTTGATGAGCCTTTCCATAGGGCTGCTCACAGCATGACAGCTAGCTTCCTCCAAAGAAAGTAATGGGTGATGGAGAGAGAGAGAGAGAGAGAGAGAGAGAGAGAGAGGGAGGGAGGGAGGGAGGAGGGGAGGGAGAGGAGGAGGAGAAGGAGATTCTTATGTAACCTAATCTTGAAAGTAATTTCACATCACTTCTGCTATATTCTACATCTTAGACTGACCAGGTTGTACGAACCAGGAAGCAGGGATCACTGGGGAAGGTTGTGGAAGCTGACTACAGGATGACTTTAAGAAATGTTATGACTTTGCAGTTTATACAGTTTTTTCTTTTTGTTAGTATGGGAACAAAGAACAAGCTCTTTCCAGCTTTCTACAGCCTAGGCATAAGCAGAGGTCTTGAGTTTATTTATATTTAAGATGAAATCTTATGCCTTTTAATCTCTTTGTCTTACTGTACTTTGCAGGGTGGGGCAAAAGTAGGTTTACAGTTGAGAGTATGTGGAACACAGACTTGATTCTTGTATTAATATTGATATTTAGCCCTGGCTGGCGTAGCTCAGTGGATTGAGCGCGGGCTGCGAACCAAGCATCGCAGGTTCGATTCCCAGTCAGGGCACATGCCTGGGTTGCAGGCCACGGCCCCCAGCAACCACACATTGATGTTTCTCTCTCTCTCTCTCCCTCCCTTCCCTCTCTAAAAATAAATAAATACATAAAAAAATATATTGATATTTATATTATTTTTCACGTGAACAACTGTAAATCTACTTTTGCCCGGCCTTGTATTTTGAAAGGATTCCTGGCACTATTTCTCAGTTCACTGATTCTGTCTTCAATTATTTCCTCCCCAATCAGATTTTTATTTCCAAGAAATCATGAGAGGTTTTTTTAAGTCTATGTTACTGTATTATATAGAATTATTTGCGCATGCTCTTGAAACAAACACCCCAGATCACAATGACTTATCACAATAAAGGTTTCATCTCTCACGTGTCTCACAGTCTGAGCAGTCTGTTGCTCTCCTCAGAGTGTCTCCTCCAAGTGGTGAAGAAAAGGTCCCAGCTCCTTACAGCTTACAATGCCTGCAGCTCCACGCCTGGCTGCCAGGTCAGTACTACGAAAGGGGAAGAGGAAGCATAAAGAGCCACACATACTGTTTTTCACAGCCAGCCCTACAAATGGTGCACATCACTCCTGCCAACTTCCCAGTGACGGGAACCTGGTTGCACAGCCCCGATCTAACTGCAAAAGAGCTGGAGATGTAGGTGAGCCCCCAAGGGGCTTGGTGAGCATGTACTGCTCAGTGTCTACTATGTGTTATTTTGTGCATGTGATCGCCTCTCACATTTTTCTGAATATAGTCATTAGAATCGCACGTCCTTTTTTTATTGCCACCATGGACTACGTTATTTTGCAGGGGCTCCCTGTAATTGTTCAGTTTAATGACTCTATTTCAAGCTGTTATATCAGTCCAATCTAATATTTTACATTTTCCAGAAAATTCTTAGGACTTACAAGTGATTGCTATCCCTCTTTCTAGCTGTCTAGGGCTACTGTGTTTTGGTTCTTAGTTTTTACATTTCTTCTGTTATCACAATAATATTTTGGCAATGTGATGAACAAGAGGTAGCAATTTTTATATGGTATCTCAGTAACTGCAGGTGTTTGAGGTGCTCCGGGAACTTGTCATGGTGCCTCCTTGCACTGAGCTCAAAGATTCCCTCAATCGTGGGAGATCATGATAGATCTTAGATATTGGCTTAGATATCGATTTTCTTCCTTAAACTTCAGCTCAGCTCTCTAGCTCAATGGTCATAAAATACAGACTAGGGAGTGTGAACAATAAAGCTTTAGCAGGATGTTCACAGAGCTTAGAGTGAGTTTGGTATTTAGGAAAGAACTCCTCTGTTGGTCTTGGAATAGAGAGGAAGCTAGGGGCAAGATGGGGCCAGATAAGGCCCGACTAGAGGCCCTTGCCCAATAGAGATTAGTTTAACCAAACTAATCAAAGCAGATCACTTAGAATTTGAATACAAAACAGAGAAGAATCTGTTAGTTTGGTGGTAGGAGAAGAAAGTGGAAGAAAAAAAAAGTCTGGTATGCAGTAGAGGCCCTAGGAGGCAGTGCCGCAGGGCAGCAGACCATGAGTGAGTGGGACCATGAGTCAGCAGAAGCCAAGAGTTGCCAGGCATGCTCACAAACAGAGGGTAGGAATAATTGACATATGACAAAAGACACACATATGTCTGCATGTGGTAGTGGCTGGCATGGAAAAAGCAACAAATCTGTGGTGCTGAAGAAGAGGTTACTAGAGAGTGAATATTTTAGGCTTTGAGGGCTAACAGGCAATATGACAGTGATTACATGAGTATTTATATAACCACTAAAATGTACCCATTTAATAATGGAAAAGCCATTCTTTGCTTGTGGGCTACAAATAAACAGATTTGTAGCTAGGTTTTGTTCATGAGCTATGATTTGGTAACTACCATCATGGGCCCATGGGTGGGTATGTGACCTGAAGTTGCCCAATTAGACTCAAGAGAAAAACTTAATTCCATGGTTGGGGAGAGATTACTTTCCTCTTTACCATTAAACTGAATAAAGGTGGGGGGCGGGAATCCCCTTCTTCTGGCGGCTATCTTGTAACGAGGAGGCAACCACCTTACAACATGGAGTAAGGCAGACCTGAGAAACAGGAAGAAACTGAATCCTCGATGACATGGCTGAGCTGCCCGATCAACTGGTCCTGAGGCCTACTTTATCTCTGAACTTCTTGCAAAGTGAGCTAATAAATGCCCCTATTGTTCGATTCAGTCTGAGCTGGGTTTTCTGCTATGTGTCACCAAACCCATCCTGCACCCATATAATCACACTTCCATTAGTAAATGAATCTCTACTTCATGAAAAAGAAATGGACTCACATAGCCAAGAACCTAATAAGAATGGGCTCCTTGCCTTTTAGCCTTAGCCACTTATCCTCCTCTCACTCTCACAAACTGGTCCTTGACTTTGGCTCTGACACTCTCCTCACCTCCAATCTGTGGGTCCCAGATCTATCGGGACAACCTTGGTCCCCATTGACTATGAATCCAACTTCAGCCCCTAACTTATGCCTATTATAGGTCCCCACACTAGGCAGATCTGTAAGTGAGAGCCTCACAGCCTGGTTGTCATCCTGGCCCTGTGTGGTCACGCTCCTCTCTCTAGGCCTCTACATGCAATAACTGGGCTGGACTATATGTCTCATGGTTTCTCCTAGCTGTGATATTCCATGATTCCTGGACTCTGAGATACATCAAATTCTACCCAAGAGATTTCCATTGTCTCCCTTTTTCTTGGAAATTCTAGTGGCCACTTCCTCTTCCAACCCCTTTCTATGAGATACATCAACTCCCCCTGCCCCTCATCCTGAGCCTTGCTCCAATTTCCAAGTTTTCTCCAGCCTCAGCTGGGTTGAAAATCAAGGAAAAGAGAAGGCAAAAATTTTAGTCCTGTTTTGGGAAGGGGTGTAAAGAAGGGGTCAGTGGGAGAGAGAAAAGAAGTGGAGGCTTTTGAAATGAAAGCCGGGCCAAGCTCATCAGAGATTAATGTAGGAAAAGCCCAGCTTGTCTGATAGGGTCCAGATGGTGGGCAGACTTGCAGCGGCTGCTGACAGATCCTGATGGTCCACAGCCTGCCTCCCACTTCTCATCCTCATCTTGGAGAAAAGGATGTAGGCCCTCACCCCCTTGGGAAACCTTGGACTGCCCCAGGGCTATTCCCAGACCAGGTGGGGCAATCTGGCTCCTTAGTAGCCACCTAGTGGATGCCTGTATACGTGGGTGTGCACATGCCCACAGACGCACTCACACAGAGGAAGAGGAAGAGGGCAGACATTTGACCCAGGCTCTCTTTCTTCCATGGGAAGCCTGACCCAGAGGAGAAAGGCCCCAAAGCACACCCCAACCTTGTTCACTAGCTGGAAGTTGGTAGAAAGAGTGTTGTGACCACCATCACAACTTCCAACCCTCCCTCAACTGCCCCCATACTCAGCATGGCCCTGTCTTTTCCTTCTCTTTCTAGCCAAGCTCCTCCAGAAGGTGGTCTCCATTTGCTACCCTCTGCTTCCTCACTCCTCAACTCTGTCATGGAAACCATCCTGTTCCCATCACTTTGTTGCTAAATTTAACAGACACATCTCAGTCCTTAACTGTCTGGGCCTCCAGGCATTATAAAACGTATTGGTAGCTCCCTCCTTCTCTAGCTTCTCCCTCTTTCCTTCCTTGAACATTGCACTTTCCTGTCTCCACCGACTGCCCCTCTTCTGCCTCCTTCACTGGCTTTTCTTTTGCTGCCTTTCCATTGCCTTTCTTTCCTTGAAGGTAGGAGCTCCTCTCTGCACTGTCTCCAGTTTTCTGCTCTCAGTGCACTCTCCCTGACATGTCTTCCCTTCCAAAGTCTTTACACACCAGCTCTAGGCTGATGAGGCCCAAAGCAACATTATCAGCTTCAGCCTCTCACGGAGCCCCTGATTTATCCACCCATCTGCCTTTTTAACAATCCCTTCTGGGCACCCAAACTCAACACAGCTCAGACCACAGTCCTTGTCATTCCCCAACTTCTCCTCTGGGGTTTCCCAACTCAGGGTAGGATACCATCATCCATGCAGTCGCCAGAGTCAGAAACCTAAGACTCATCACACCCCCATATCCTCTCAGCACATGGGACCTGTTGAGTCTGCCTCCTAAATATCACCGGGACCCTGCTCCTCTCCATCTTCAGTGACCATAGGCCTCCATACCTCTTTCTCTCTCTCCTGAAAAATTGAAAGCAGCTCCCATCTGGTTAGCCCACTTCCATCCTTGTCTTTTCCAATTCACTTTTTAAGAATATCACCTGGTCATCATTCCATTCTTATCCTATTCTCTGCCTCCCCAACCCCTACTCATGGAATGCAGCCAACACTGCTTACCTTGGCATTCAAGGCCCTCCATATTTGACCCTAGTCTTCTGTTATGATTGATGTCCTACCTTTCCTTTATGTTGCCTCTTATGCGACTCCCATGCACCCTACAATCCAGCCACAAGGATGCACTGCCCCCTCTATTTCTTTGCTCACACTTTGTGAAATTGCCTTCTAGCTTCTCATCTGGAAAGCCTAGATGACACCTCCTCCAGGAAGTCTTTTCTTATTTCTCCAAGAAAAATGACTCTCTTTTCTGGGCTCTCATGGCACCTTTCACATGCCTCCAGTGTGAATTTACATTAGCTTTCACTTTACCCCTTAGATTTCTGCTTCCTTGACTAAATGGTGAGCTCCTTGAGGATAGAAATAAAGTCTGAGTCATCTTCAAATAGCCATTCCTTAGCCCAGGGCATAATGAGTGATCAAAATATTTGATGTTTGACTAAATGATTCTAAATCAAGTGCTGTGCCTGCCTTCTTCAAAGCAAGCCAACATGAGGTTTCTCTGCATTGAATCTAGGATACTGGGGACCAATCTGGCTGCCCCCAGATGGAGCATAGAGCAGAGCAATTATTTCCAAACTGGGTGTTTCCATGGGTATAAGCAATGCCGTGGTGAATATCTTTGTGCATAAAGCTATTTCTGCATCCTGGATTCTTTCCTTGGGACAAATAAGAAAGGAGAGCAATCAGACTGCCTGGCTCTTATCTGGGAAAAGATAGGCTCCTTTCAGCTCCTCTGGGAACCTACCCTGCAATTTACCATAAACCAGGCCTTATTGGTGTCACATCTCATTAATAAGTTATAGAATATGAGCACCGAGGAGACTTGGGGACACGTTGGAATGGTTCCACCCGAGCATGGGTGAGAATCTAAGGCTCAGAGAAGGGAGCAGCTCATCTGAGATTGCCCAAGTATATAAACAGCCTAAGAACCAAGGTTTCCTGATTGCTACACCTTGCTCTTGCTTCTGCATCCCATGCCTGCTTTGTGGTTAAGAAGCTCCCCAGCAGGGAGGATAGAGATGGTTTCAGGAAAGAACATAGACTCTGGGTAAAGCAGAGCCTTGAGGCCAGGAAGCAAGGACTCCCACGAGGAGGCAGATCTTCAGACCTTTTTCCATTCCCCTGTCCTACAAGGACTTTAGCTTAGGGGTTTCCCCATGGACATATGAATCAAGAGCAGGGCATAGCGGGGAATTAAGGCACTTAAGTAAGTAGTAGGATCACCCTGTTCTCCTCATCATCATTCTTAAGATAATAGACAGTAATAACAACTACCATCATAATAAACATTTAATTGTCTGAGCTTCTCAAGTACCATGTGACAATTGTATTTTTATCAATGGAAGCAGGTTATACCAACTTGTTCAAAGTCATACAACAAAGACTAAATGTAGTTATGTCACATTTCAAAGCCTATAGAATTAGGCTTTGACAGAAAATGTCCCAAAGACAGAAATGTCCCAAATTCCAGCCAGTCTCAGGCCAGGTCTCCGTTGAGCAACTCCAGAAGGCACTCCTACAGACTCTTGGAGACTTGTGAGAGTTAAACTCTCACAAGGAGTGTTGTGAAGGGTGAAGTAGATACACATGAACACACACACATGTGGACACCTGATTTATGGCAAAGATTCCACTGCAGTGCAATAGGGAAATGATTATATTTTCTATAAATGGTGCTAGGCCAATAGAACGTTGACCCCTGCCTCATACCGTACACAGAAATAAATTCCATTTGGATTACAAATCTAAATGTGAAAGGTAAAACACAAATGCTTTTTAGAGTAAAATATAAAACATTTTTGTGACTTTGGGATGGGCAAAATGTTCTTAAATAAAGCATAAAAAGCAGTAACCAAAAAGGGAATTTGAAAAAGGAAATTAGACCATATTAAGATTAAGAATGTCTGTTCATCAAAAGGTGAGAGTGAAAAACTGAAAAGAATGAGAAGTCCCATACTGGGAGAAAATATGCACATAAGACATTTAATTTTTTAAAAACTGCCTTCAAAATAAACAGAGAACTCTTAAAACTCAACAATAAGCCCTGATCAGTGTGACTCAGTTGGGCATTTTCCCCTGGAGCAAAAAGCTGCTAGTTCCATTCCGGGTCAGGGCACATGCCAGGGTTGCAGGTTAGGTCACCCACTGGGGCACATTCAAGAGGCAACTGATTGATGATTCTCTCTCACATACATATTTCTCTCCCTTTCCTTTTCCCTATCTTCCCCTTTCCCTAAAAATAAATAAACAAAATCATTTTAAAAACTCAACAGCCCTGGCTTGTGTGGCTCAGAGGATTGAGTGCCAGCCTGTGGGAACCAAGGGGTTGCTGGCTTGATTCCTGGTCAGGTCACATGCCTGGGTTGCAGGCCACCACACACTGATGTTTCTCTCCCTTTCTTTCTCCCTTCCCCTCTCTCTAAAAATAAATAAAATCTTTAAAAAATAACTCAACAATAAGAAAACAATTCAATTTAAAAATGGACAAAGGATCTGAATAGACACCTCTCCAATGAAAATATACAGATGGCAAATAAGCATGTGAAAAGATGCTTAACATCATATGCCATTAAGGAATTGCAAAGTGAAACAATAAGAAGATACCACTGCATACTTATTAGAAAGCCCCCAAAAGAAAACACTGACAACATCAAATGCTGGCAAGGATGGGGAGCAACAGGGATTCCCATTCATTGCTGGTAAGAGTGGAAAATGGTACAGCCACTTTGGTAGATAGTTTGGCGGTTTCTTACAAAACTAAACACATTGTCACCATACAATCCAGCAAATGTACTTCTTGGTATTTAGCCAGATGAGTTGAAATTTTATGTCCACACCAAAAAACTGTACATGAATATTTTAGCAGCTCTATTCATTTGCCAAAACTTGGAGGTAACCAAGATATCCACCAGTAGATGAATAGATAAATAACCATGGTATATCCAGAAAATGGAATATTATTCAGTGCTAAAAAGAAATGAGTTATCCAACCAAGAAAAGACATGGAGGATACTTAAACTCATATTACTAAGTAAAGGAACGAATCTGAAAAGGTCACATGCTGTACAACATCTGGAAAGAGAATTATGGAGACAAAAATATGGTGGTCAGGGTTACGGAGAAGGGAGGAATGAATAGGTAGAGCAGAGAGGAATTTTAGGGCCGTGAAACTACCCTGTATGAAGCTGTAATGATGGATACATGCCATTATACATGTGTCCAAACACAGTGAATGTACAACACTAAGAGTGAACCCTAATACAAACTGTGGGACTTGGATGATAATGACGTTTCAATGTAGATTCATCACCTGTGACAAATGTACCACTTTGGTTCAGGATGCTAACTGTGGGGAGGCTGTGAATGTGTAGGGATGGGGTGTACAGGAACTCTCTGTACTTTCTACTCGATTTTGCTGTGAACATAAAACTTCTCTAAAAAAAATAGGTTTTTTAAAAAGGGCAACGTAAGAGTGGGAGATAGTATGGCAATGCACACATCCAACAAAGCACTCATATCCGAAGCAATAAGAGGGGGGAAAGGCAATGCAATAAAATCAAGCTCAAAAGACTTGAACAAGCACTTGTCAAAAAATAATATCCAAATGGCCAATAATTGTATGATATGGTGCTCAACTTCACTAGTCACCAGGAGAATGCAAATAAGCCCACCATAATACCACATGTCTACCATTGCACGGCTAAAATAAAAAGAAGTACCAAGATTTGGTAAGGATGTGGAAACCAGGACTCTGTGAACTGTTAATGGAATATAAATTAGTGGAACCACTTTGGAAAGTAGACTTTCACTATGTCTCAAAGATAAACATATACACACCCTAAGACCCATTAATCCCACTCCTCAGTATATCTCTGACAGATGCTTATATATATATTCACCCAAAGAGACAGCAGAATGTTCATAACATATAAAAATTGCAACTACCAAAGTGTCCACCAGCAGTAGAACAGGTAAATAAGTTGTGAGATAGGCACACAATGAAATAAAACAATAAGAATAAACAAACTACAACTACATACAGTTCAATGAAAAAAGTCAGAAATAAAAGTACACTGTCTGGTACAATTTAGATACAGTTCAAAGCTAGACAAAACTCTTGGTGGTGACGGAATGTCCAGGTTGTGGTGGTGATCCCATGAATCCATGCATGTGATAAAATGTCATAGAACTCTACGCCCACACAAGGTGCACGCAAGAACAAGTGAAAGCTTCGTAAGATCTGTAGCTAAGTTACTGTTATTGTACTGCCATCAATTTCCTGGTTTTGATCATGTTCTATGGTAACCAGTGTCCCTGGGGGAGGCCGGGCAAAGGGTAAGCAGGAATTCTCTGCAGTATTTTTGCAACTTCTTATGAGTATAAAATTATTTTAAAATAGAAAGTTTTAATAGAGCAGGTGAAATGTATCTATGGTACTAGAAGTGAGGGTAGTAATTAGCCTTGGGAGAGTCTGATGTGACTGGGTGGGGACACTGAGGGGCTACTGGGTGCTGTCATGATCTAGCTCTCTATTTGGGGGCTAACTACACAGGTGTGTTCACTTCATAAAACTTCATCTACCTGTAAACTTACGTGCATTTTTCTCTATGTATATTAAAGTTTGGTGGAAAGTTTTAAAACAAAAAGCAATGATATGCTCCTAGGAACTTGGCCCAGTGTCCAGCACATTGGAAGGCCTGGGAAGAGCAGTTTGCTATGTCCGTGGCTGTCTGCTCCCCTGCTCTCCTGTCTGGTTCTCTCTTGCGTTGTCCCTGCCACCCAGGTAAGCACATTTCATAAAGCAGATGCCTTAGCCCACAGGACTATGGGGCAGGAGTTCCAGGCAGATATTTGGTGATTAACAAGGCCACCTGGCAGAAAAAAATGGAGCCGTGCATGAAGTGTAATGTGCCTCCTGCCAACACTGAACACAATAAAAAGGGTTTATTGTAATTACTGGCACAAAGCAGTACTCATAGTCAATAATGTATTGGTTTATTGGTTAAAGCAAAAATACTCTTTATTGAAAAAAACCCTGAAAATGTTAAAAAAATCCCTGACAATATAACAATCAAGAACTATTCTACTGCTGTGAAGAACAGCATACAAATCACAAAGGGCGTGCTCTGACTTTGCGACACCTGAGCGTGAGGGGCTCCAGTTAGCTGAGCCTTTCTGAGAAGCCACACTATCCTCACAAAGGTACTGTCTTTGACAGTTCCTTAAAGGGCCTTGAATTATTTTTAATTTGGAGAAAGAACATTTTGTCCAAGTTCAAGGTGATAGGAATTGTTCGAACTGTGGCATACACTACAGAAAAGCAGGCAGTCATGTTGTAATATTTCATAGTAACCATCCCAACAAACTGTCCTAATTCTTTGCTACTTTGGCATTTAATGATTTTACATAAAGCAGCATTGATAATGCTTTGGAAGGGTCACTTGAGAACTGCTTTTACAGTGGTGTGTCTGCTACATTGAATGTTTCACTCGTTTTTAATTTTGGAGTGTAAGCCATACAAAGCCAGTGGCTGTGTTTCACCTCTGAAGTCTTGGGTCTCGTAGACGTTAGTGTATCAATTACAGAATGAAAAATGGTGAATTATAATCTTTTCCCCTAAAGAATCTGCAGATCAGAGAACCACCATATGCTCTGGAGCAAATGACACAAAAATGTTTTAACTATTATCCTTTCAACCAAGAAACTTTTACAGTATGGGAAATCTGATTTAAAACAGTTGGGTTACACTACTTCGAAAGAACATAAGCACCCCTATGTTCATTGCAGTGCTATTTACAGCCACCAAGATACTGAAGCAGCCTAAGTGCCCACCAGTAGATGAGTGGATAAAACAACTATTTACACAATGGACATTGATGCAATGGAATACTATTCGGCCATAAAAAAGAAGAAAATCTTACTCCTTGTGACAGCATGGATGGACCTGGAGAACATTATGCCAAGTGAAATAAGCCAGTCAGAGGAAGACAAATACCATAAGATTTCACTTATACGTGGAATCTAACCAACAATCTGAACTAACAAGCAAAAGAGTCAGACCCATAGAGAGAGCGCAGGCTGATAGCTATGGGGTGGGGCAGGTTAGGGGGCAGAAGGATCAAGCAAAAAGGAAAAAGGACTCATGGACATGGACAACAGTGTGGTGATTGCAGGGGAGGTGGGGGAAGAGGGGGTGAAGGGGATTAAATGGTAAAGGAACAACGATAAAAAATAAATCAATGAAACTGTTATTTTAGCAGAGCCTTTAAGACAATGCCCCCCAGCCACTGTATACTTTGGTAACTGTATTACAATTTATGCATTACAATTCAGACATGCAAGAAAATATGCTTTTTTGTTCTCTAGATAGTTTTTATCTTGTTTTAAAGCCTAAATAAAATGAAGGTGGAAAAAAATATATACTCCTCTAGTTAAAATAGCCTCTGAGTAAAGCCACTTTATGACAGCTTCTCTCCTTCAAGGTGCTCTCCACTCACCCCTTCCTCTCTGCTCCCTGAGGGCTGCAGGAGCACCAGCAGGGAGAGGGCCCCCTGGTCTGAGCCATGTGCCTTCCGCTCATCTAGAAGAAAGGGGAGCTCACCCCACCCGGTCTCTGAACATGAATGAGCCTCCGTGCTCCCTGCTCTGTGGCTGGGCAGCCCACAGCCTGCGTGGGCAGCACAATCACTGTGGCAGTTGCTTTCTAGGAGATGACCCTCTTGCCCTGCTACTGGGCTCCTGCCCCAGCTGCTGACACTCTGAGACTCAGCTACAATGCCCATGTGAACCCCCAGTTTGAGGCTGCCTGCCCACAGCCTCTTGTTATGGGAGTCCTTGTACTTCCAAGCAATGCTGGGGCAGGTCCCTGCACTTCCACACCATGGCCAATTGTAGGCAGGCCTACTGATTCTCAATTCTCAATCACCTTCTGTTTGTCATAGTAGTGTAGATGATTCTGGATCTCTTCCATAGCATACTAAGACTACTTCAGGCTACCAGTTGACAGGTCTTGCAGCAAGAGGGTGGGGCTGGGAGAAAATGCAACATAGCATGAATGCTTGCACCATTTTCCTGACCCTGTTGGGGAACTGTGTTTCTATTGGGGTGTCTACTGTCTTCCCCACCCCCACCCCCTATCCCTGAGCTAAGGCAGCAGCAGCTCACTGATCTTATTTCATCCCTTCCTAGCAACTGAAGAGCCCTCTTCCCTTCCTGTCTGGCAAGGCTCCTCTCACATCCCCTCCTCTTGTTTGCCACCCCACCCCACAGTCAGAAGGGTGATGGTACAAATGCTGTAGGGTACAAACCCAAACCGCTTACAACAGAAAATACATCAGGACATATTAAAATATATATATAACCCCTGACATATGATTCTGACAAAGATTTCTATGTGCTTTCAGCTAACAAGGAGCCAAGTCTCAAAGGGCCAGCGACTACTCACAGGACAGTTTATCTGTGCCGATGCTCACACAAACTTCCAGATTCTTCTGGCAAAGAGCAGGTAGTGACCAGGTCACATAGGGCTTCCCAATATACTGGCAGATATATGTATATTATTTTTGTATATGAAAATTATCCAGGCACCATAGAGCCTCATCCTAAAATTCTAGGATAATAAATGCAAGTGAAACATCCTTGGGCAAAATAAAGCCTGAATTTCAAAGCTGAATTTGAGCAACATAGCAATTTCTTTTACCTTTCTTTTAACCCACTGATGTTTTTCTTTTTACCAGCACAATATATTTTGCTCTTGCAACTGCTTAACCAATTAATGACTAAGAGGATGGTTATTAAGTGTTATTGGGAAACTGGCTGAAAATTGTGTTAATGGGAGATGTGCTTTAATAGGCCTCAGCGCTCACCTCTCTCTGTTGTCGTAAGTGTCATACATCACGATGCTGTAGCTGTGTGTTTGAATCCGGATACTTTATCATATATTTGAATCTCATTACGTATGCATTGTTTTCTTTGCTAGTGTGTTTATGCTCGTTTTCAAATGCTTTAGCCTATTATTTAATAGGACAAGCAATACTCTTGCTACCTCTGAGTCATATGGTATCTCAGAGCCACTGGTGTAAAAACAACATTGTTATGTTGCTTCCTCCTCCTGCCTCTGGCTCACACCTGAGGCCTCAGCCTGCTGCTCATGAGGGACAGCCAGGCAGGATCAGACACTGAGGTTGTCCTCACCCAGGAAGATAAAAACTGCATCTGTAAGATCACTGACCATCACTCATTGGCTGATCTTGGACGAATCCTTAGCCACTAGAGCAGAAGGCTGGGCTTTCTTGTTCCTCAAGTTCCCTTTCCTCTAAACACACAATAGCAATAGCTAACGGTTGTTGAGAACTCGTTATGTACTAAATATGTGACATTCATGATCTCATTTAATTCTCACAATACCTTTGAGGTATGTACTACTCATATCTTTATTTTATAGCTGAGGAGAGTAAGGCTCACGGAAGTTAAGTAATCATTGGAAATCACACAGCAAGCAAACAATGTGTACCCATCTAACTCTAGGACTCTTAGCTATTAAAATTGGGCATACAAAAGTTAAATAGCTTGTCTATAGTTATAAAGCTAATAAGTGGCTGGGGTGGGATGAAAATCCAGATCTCATTCAAAGCCTAGCTTTTGTTCTTCACCCTATAGGACAGAGAAGAGGCATGAAGCATAAGGTAGGCCTATGAAAGTAGCACGAATTCAGACGGCAATTGCAGGAATTAGCCTTTAAATGGAAATTGGATGGAAGGTGAGCGAAAGCCAACCAAACAGATTCGTTTCAGCTGACTGGCATGTGGGGTTTACCAACCAGAGAACACGATCTTTGGAGAACATATGGTGGACTTAACCAATGAGAACTGCATATTGTGAGGTTGTGGGCAGGGGGAAGGGGAACTAGCCAATCAGAAACTGCAAAAAGGGGATTAGTCAGTGAAACTGACCAATCATGGTGTCCCAGAGAGGCCGGTGTGTCAGAGTTGGAACTTGCTCCTTGGAGAGGTAATCTGACTTCCTAATGGCGAAAGGCCACTCTGGGCTCTGACTGGCGCCAGGGTTCCAGGAAACAGGTCTGAAGCTGTTCCCGCGCCGGTAGTCACTGCCAGCGCGCCTTTGCTCATAGATTAGCCATGAGGTCAACCATTTCAGTGACTCACCTCGTGAAAATGAGATGGCAGTGTCAGGACTTACTGTTTCTCAGTAAGCATTTAAATTGATTTTTCCAGATGGATAAATCCCCCTTTGTTTTTATACAGAAGCTTAAGATGTATCTGGATATCAGCTCCGAAGATATTAACCAGGTAAAAGAGTCCCCCGCCCCACGCTTGCAGGATCCAGACGCCGTGACCGATGAAACTGGCATCAAAACTGTGGCAGAGAGTCGCTGCCTGAGACAGCCCCACTAGTGACAGCCGGGGGAAGCCAGCACCACAGGATGAGGTACATCCCTAACTAGCGACAGGGACAGCCCCATCCTGAAACACCCCCACGGAGTGATGACCACATCCATAGCCACAAATGTCAAGAGATCACACATCCCTGCCCACTCCTGTAAACCAGGTGATGCCTTCCTTTAGGTCAGAAACTTCAGAAGCTGCAGGAACTTTAGATGAGAATCTCCAGGTGAGGAAAGGAGGTCCTGGCTTCTGCATCCCTGGGAGTTTTGCTTTTTGTCCTACTCTGCTCTCAGAAGTTCCCTCCCGCGTGCCCATCGTGCTGTTCCCAGGTCACACAGTCTTCCAGCTGCCTGCACACCATCTTGGTTTGGGTCACTCTGAAAGCAGAGCCTGAGGCAAGGATGTGATGGAGGTGGTCTACTCAGAAAGTGACCCGAAGAAGTGTGGAGCTGGAACAGTGAATCAGGGAAATAGGAAAGCCAAGATGGCTTTCCATGGGGCGTGTTTCCTTGAGGTTGTGTCTGCAAGCATAGGGGGACAAATTCTGCTGGAACCTCTGAGGACTGTACAGAGAGCCCCCCAGAAGTACCCATGTGACAGGTGATAGCTGGAGTCTTTCTCCTCCTTCTCCCTCCCTCACTGATTAAAAATTGTTCCTGGGGCAGTTAACTCCCTCGTGCTTCTGGGCAGCATTTGCTGGCTGTGAGCTCCTGTGGTGTGGGAGAAACCCCCAATCAGGATTTGGAAAGACTCTGGTTCCAGCTTACAGCAGGACACTGAGAAGGCGTCTGAGCCACTGTGGAACCGTCCACCGTGGCTGTGGCTGAGATTAGAGGTGGGCCTGGGGCTTACGGTGCAGACACCGCAGGCTACACACACACTGACTTGCAGCCTTCCCGAACAACGTATGAAGGCTGATAGAGAGCAACAGGGACATAAACGTAAAAGGAGCAAGAAATGTGAACGAGTTTACGTTGCCCAAACTGAAGTGTGTAGTATTCCACACTTTTATCCAGAAGGCTTTGGAGAAAATGGTATTGACTTCTAAATCCTACAAATGTGAGTTCAAATCCTGGCTCTACCATACAGAAAGCTAGTAACCTCAGGCACACTACCTGAGTGCTCTAACAAGTGTGTAACAGGGATAAAAGTACTTACCTTATAAAAAAGTTGTACACTGCCCTGGCTGGTGTTGCTCAGTTGGTTGGAGTGTCATACTACACACAAAAATATTGGGAGTCTGATTCCCAGTCAGGACACATACTTAGGATGCAGGTTCAATCCCAGTCGGGGTGTGTAGGCAACCAATCAATGTTTCTCTCTCTCTCTCCCCCATCTTCCTCTCTCTCTCCAAAAAAATTAATAAACATATTTTTAAAAGTTGTATGCAAAGCCCTTGGGACATGCTAAGCTCTTTCTCAACATATGGCAGCTCTCAGTGAAGGGCTGGCACATTGTCCACACCCTCAGTCGCCTCTGCGCTCCAGGCTATCTCTGAGGGAAGGTGGCTATTTCACCTTCTCTAGACTGGAGCTGCCTGACATCCTGACACTTTGAAGGGTAGCCATAGGGCCTGTGTAGTCCTCACCCACAGAACCTTAAAAGAACCACTTCTTTTCCTAGAGATTTGGTTCACACCATTTCAGAGGCACAAAGGAAGGAGGTTTGAGTGACATTTGTAAAATTCAGGTGTTAAAAAAAAATTTAAACGATGTTGAAAGATCACTTTTTGGATAGCTATCCTGACCTTTCTCTCAACCACTGAAGACAAAAATGCAAGCTTTCCTCTATGAATTTTACTCTTTCATAGTCTGCGTTTCCATACCTTTGGGTAAAGCAATACCTTTGAGTGACCACTGTAATAAGACAAACTCAGGTTCCAGAGGTGAATGTCCCTATGAGTCAAACCCAGTCATCTGTGTTCCTCAGTTGGTCTAAAAGTGGTGCTATGTCTGTCTATAAAAGAAATTTTTTTTAAAAAAACTTACTTATTGCCCTTATTTCAATTATTCCTATATTTTCATCCCTGCTAGCCCTCAAATTTTCAACTTTAAATGACCTAAAATTTGACCTCTTTAATCTGAGTTAGAAAGATCAAGTTCAAAAACCTCCTCCCCTGATCTGCTTTGTCCTGGGGGTCTGGGACTGGACATGAGCTCCCATTTCAGACCCCATTACTCAGACAATAAGTCTGCAGAAGAAATTCCCCTGGAAGAAGCAAGGAAAAAGCCTGGGCTGGGGAGTGGAGAGATCAGAGTGCTAGTGCTAGCTCTGCTGTGAACAGGCTGTGTGACCTTGGGCAGGTGCCTCACCTCTCTGGGCCCCAGTTTCCTGCTCTTTAAGATGAGAAGCCTAGAGAGGAGGTGCTCTGAGACTCAGTGGATGGGATCCTTGGGGGCTTAGGCAGAGGCCCCTGGATGGCTGGGATTTTCTGGGCCCCGCCATGGCGTCCCTAGCCTGGCTAGGGGCTCCCGCAGGGCAGGATCACATTGCCCCAGATTCCAGGACTCGCTGTGGCACAGACCCAGGATCGGGTGACAGATCCATCCAGCCTGGACTGGCTCAACCTCTTAGCTACAGCCGCAACCATGGGGGCTGGAAAACCAGAGCTAATGCAAGCCAGCTGGAGACTAAGACAAGATTGATGAAGGACAGGGAGAGGATTTGGCCAGGGGGCTGGTGGGGCTAGAGCATAATTAGTCCTGCCTGCTTCCCAGAGGCCCCCAAGCTGGGTAAACCTCATTAATTGGGAACCCCCAGTGGGGAATTCCTGCTCATGACCCAGAAAAGGAAGGGCTCGTTAGGAGTTAATTAGTAGTGAAAGTGCCAATCGGGGAAAGCGTTTAAACTATTAAATGGCTGAGCACCTGTTTACCTACAAACAACTGATATGTCAATTATCTGACCATCAAAGCAGGTTCCCTAAGATAGTGATTACCAACCTCAGTGATCCTCAAGGTCACCTAAGAACCTCGTTAAGCACCAGTCTCCAAAGCAGTGATCCTGATTGGCCAGCCAGGGGAGAACACTATTGCTCTAAGCTATCCTCTAGCTCAGGGTCCCTTGGTTTAATCTCAGTGGCTACATGTATCAGCAAGCAAGAGGTAACACCTAACGAATATTGCTGCTACTGCTCATTCTGTAATTTATTTAGCAGTTACTAAGCACCACGAATAATGCTTGACTTTTAGAATGTATTGTCTCTTGATCAACATAACAGCTATTTGTGTGCAGAAGATAAGGTAACTCAAAGAATTCAAAGAGGTGGGGAATAAAACTAGAAATAATAGTAAGTGACAAAGATTACATTTGGTCCCAGATATTTTGACTCCTGAGCCTAGATCTTTACTTTTTTTTAATCTTCAACCAAGGATATATATTTTTATTGATTTTAGAGAGAGGGGAAGGGAGAGAAAGTTAGAGACATTGATGTGAGAGAGAAACATCAATTGGCTGCCTTCCGTATGCACCCTAACTGGGAAACCCACAATCTGGGTATGTGCCCTGACTGGAATTGAACCCAAAGCCTGTTGGTGTGCAGGACAATGCTTCAACCACCTGAGCCTCCTGGCCAGGACCAAGTCTTTACCATTTATTAATGATTTCAAAAGCCTTTCCTGTCTTCCAGCTGGCTAAGGCAACACTGTGTTAGGCTTTTAAGGATAGTCATAGGACTATTAAAGATATTATCCATTGCACAGAGAGGAAAACCAAGTCTCCCAAAAGGAGACTTAATTGGTTCAAAGAGTCCATGTTTATGGCTTCCATGCCTGGGTAATTTTCCATTAGACAAGGCTATTACCTGGAATTGTGGACTAGAAAGAAGGAGAAAGGCCACTCTTCAATGCTAAAAGTCAACATGTGAACCCCGATATTCAAGATGCAGAGTAATTGAGTTAGGAGCACTGGGCTGTAATCACAGCCATACCACTGACCCCAGTGTGACCTGGGGCAAGGCACTACACTTCTGCAAGTCTGTTTCCCCATCTGTCAGGTGGAAGTGCTGCTATCTGGTTTGTCTTCTTCCTTGTGAGGAACAAATGAGAGGAGGCAAATGAGAGAAAAGAGAATGCTGTAATGATGTAAGGATTACTCCAAGTGTTGTGGGGCAGCCTTGACTTTAGGGAGCCTCTCACACAATTAAACAGCAACTCAGGGCTTGATAAGATAGCCCTTTAGGCTTTGGTCACCAGAGCCAATCTTCCCCTTGCTAGGTTGCAGGAAGCTAAAAAAAACATTTCCTGATTGTCTCCAGAAAAGTGGCAAAATGGTTGACCAGATGGCCCCCTTGGCCTCCATCTGTGGCTCCTAGATTTGACCTTATTGGTCAGAAAAAATCTGTAGCCCTACCCCACAGACTAAGGGCAGATTCCTCCAAAGCCAACCTCACTTAGGGGCCCCATCCGGATGCCCGCCTAGTTCCCTTCCGGCCCTGGAGAAGGCCTGAGCCTCCCCCGCCTCCTGCTCACTCCTCGGCCGGCAGCCCAGCAGCTGTTGCCTCAGATCAGTGTGGACCATCTAATCCCCTCTCCAGAGCCCTGGCCCCCTCCTCAGGCAGTAAATTAAGGAGGATGTAAGAACAGAGGGCACCAGCGTCAGCAGAGCGGCATCCAAAACATCCTCCCCCACCCTGTGCCTGAGTCATAGGGCCCTGAATTGGCCCCCTCTCTGCTTGGGGTGAGGGAGGAGGAGGCAGGGAGAACCAGGCCTGAGGGAAGAGGGAGGTGAGAACCCAGAGGAGGGAAAGGGCAAGGGGGTTATAGAGAGGAACCAGGCCAGGTTCCTAAAGGTGTTCCAACTCGATCATCTTCCTTGTCGCTCTGTGTGAGACCCCAAATTCATACACTGGAGTGATGAGGACACGGAGCCCAGACATCAGCTTCTAAGGCCTTAATCTCATCTCCTTCATGTGTCACATCTGCCCCAGCTGTTGTGTCTCCATCCCTGAAACGGACAGAGAATAGTCAGCTGACAAGATAGGGAACACCTCTCACTCTAGGACTCACCTCAAGCCCCTGTGTTGGGGGACTGTGGTGGAAGTGGCACCTTTGGCAGCCATCCTTACCTCCTGCCCCTGAGAGCATAGTCAACAGGCCTGACTTTAAAATTCTATTACTCTGTGACTTAAAAACACCACCTAAGATTCCCATGCATGTAATATATTAAAGGTCACAGCAAGAGCTTCCTGATCTGACACCAATCTACCAACAAACTGAAGATGGAGGAAAAGAGAGAAAGATGGCAGATAAAACTACTAGAGCATCTACTGGTATGACCTAGAAAGAAGAGCAAGGTAGGGATGCTACCCAGCTTTTCAGAGATTCCATCTGGAAGCATGGGGTGGTGAATAAAGCAGTGGCTTCCAAGGCAGAGATCAGAGTAGGGTGATAAGCCCCATAAGCTTTCGACTTGAAGTCAGCAAAGTCAATACCACCTCTTAATCTTCACGGAGATGTAGTAAGATGCAACTCACCTTTCAGAAACAGTATGGAAATGTTTCATGTGCACAAAGAAAATGGTCTGTTCAGAGGGAAGGACAAACAATCCTTGTATGTCAAAAACATCAATGTTTGAGTTTCAGTCTTGCTGAAAATACTATTTATATGCTGACTATCAAATTTCTACCTTCAGCCCAGGTGTCTCAGATAAACTCAAACTCTATCAATCTGCAAGACTTCCCAACAGCCCTCACAAGCTTAACCTGTCCAAAAGCAAACTCCTGATCTCCTCCAACAGATTTGCTTTACATACAACCTTCCCCATCTCAGTTTATGGCAACTCCATCATTCATGCTGCTCATGCAAAAACCTTGACACTATCTTTGAATCTTCTCCTTGTCTCTCCTCTCTACTCCCACATCCAATCTGCTGTAAGATCTTACTGGCTTTACTTTCAAATGCTATATCAAAAACCTAACGACCTCTTACTCCCTCCACTGTTACCACTGTGAACCAAGGTACGACTCTCTCTAAACCGGATGATGCAAAAGACTTTGCACAGCCCTCCTGCTTCGACCTTTGCCCCCACCCCACCTCCCCGCCCCCATTTACTCTCAGCGCAGCAGCTAGAAGAATCCTTTTAAAATGCAAGTTAGGTTTCATAACGCTTCTTCTCAAAACCCTCCAAGGCTCTCCATTACTTCCAACTAAACGCCAAAATCCTGGCAATGTCCACAATGCTTAGCACAATCTTGTTCCTTTAATACTTGGCTCTTACCTCCTGCTACTCTGCCTCCTCTGCTCCAGATACACTGACCTCCTAGCTGTTTCTCAAGCCTGACAGACGTGCTCCTGCTGTAGAACTTTTGTTGTAATTTTTCCCTCTGCTTAGAATGTTGTTGTGCTGGATATCATCTACCATCCTCATTCCTCACCACCTCCAAGTTTTTGCTCAAGTCTGTTTCCAACAAGGTCTGCCCTGACCAGCCTTTAACCAAAATTGAAGTCTCTCTCCTCCAGCATCCTGATCCCCCTTACCCCAGTCGACTTTCCCTTTTCGTTTTTGTGACACTTACACCCTTAGAGTATATAATTCACTTATTCACTAGCTTTATGCTTGTCGATCATGTTTCCACTAAAAGGTAAACCCCATGAGATCTACATGTTGTGACCCAAGTGTCTAGAACTGAACTTGGCTCATTGATGAGTGAGCAAATGGATCAAGGTGGTAAAGAGGCGAGGAATACCCCCAAAAGCTGTCTGGTTCGATTACAGAAATAAAGGTTGGCATATTGAAATGTGTCCCAGGGCTGGCCCAGAGATCTGTTTAAGCAGTTTTGGGGTCTCTGTCCATCTGGATGCCCTGCTACAAGGGACTTGTGGCTAAAAGTCAAACATGTTGCAGACTTTGGGGTACTTTTATGACAGCCATACTTACAGCTGACCCAATAGAAATGGGCAAAATCTGGAAGCAAATTCCTCCTGATATTCCTCAAGTTCACCCCATGCCTGCCACTCTATTCACACCTTCATAACTGGGTCACTGGCCTGGTTCTTGACTTACTCCTGCTCTTTAACTTTAGATTCTGACCTCCCACCCTTGACAGTCCAGACCCACCTTGGAAGAGTGCCCTTTATTGACTTCTTTGGCCTTTCAACTCAAATGGCTTATTTTGTTACCAGCTTTCGGCCCATTTCCATTTTTGCCACTTGTGTGTGAGAAAGCACTTGTATGAGTTTGACATATATCTAATTGATAAATATTGACATATATCTAATTGATAAACATAACAATTGTTGGCCTGGATATGGAGAAATTGGAACTCTCATGCCTTGCTGGTGAAATGCAGATTGATGCGATCTCTTTGGGAAACAGTCTGGCAGGTCTTCAAAAAATTACACGTAGAGCTATCCTCTGGCCCAGCAATTCTGCTCCTAGGTGTATAGCTAAGAGAATTAAAAATGTAAGTCCATACAAAAACCTCTTGACGTGTTCACAGCAGCTTTATTCATAAGAGCCTAAAAATAGAAGGGAGTCAAATGTCTATCAATTGATGAATGGATAAATATTATGTGGTATATCCATGCAATGGAATATTATTTAGCCATAAAAATGAAGTATGGATATATACCACAATGTGAATGAACCTTGACAATATCATGCTAAGCATGCTAAGTCCAGGCACAAAAGGCCACATATTGTATGATCCCATTCATATGAAATGTCTACAATAGGCAAATCCATAGGTACAAAAAGTAGGTTCATGACTGCCAGGGGTTGGAAGAAGTGAGCAATGGGGAATGACTATTTAATGAATAAAGGCTTTGTTGGGAGCAGAGCAACTGATGAAAATGTCCTGGGTGGGCTTGGCTGGGTCCTAATCTCAAGGTCTCACAATACTGAAACCAAGGTGTCAGAAGGAGGTTGACATGAGACATATTCCAAGGGTCTGCTTCCAAACTCATTCAATTTGTTGGCAGAATATAGTCATTGTGATTATAGGGCTGAGGTCCCTGTTCTTAGCTGGTCATCTCTCAGCACCTTAAGGCCACATGCATCCCTTCTCATAAAGCCTCCTCAGTCTCCAAACTAGCAAATCAAATCAGGGTACTGAGTCCTTCTTAAACTTCGGATCTCTCAGACTGCCTTTTCTGCCACTAACCTGAGAGACTTCTTTGCTGTTCATAACTCATGGGATTAGATTAGACCATCTCAGAAAATTGCCCCTTTTTAAGGTCAACTGGACCATAGAACATACATAATACAATGAGGGGAGTGGTATCTCATCACATTCACAGGTTTCAGGGATTAAAGCATGGAATCTTGGGAGCCATTCCTAGAAATTCTGTCACTACAGAACTTGATAATTATTTCAAGTGGACTCCCTGACGATTTTATCTCCCAGAATGAGCAAGCATTCCTGAGTACCTGTTTCACTCAGACTCTGGGAGTTCTGTGAGTTACCCCACCCCCGCTGCATCTCCCTGGTCTCTAGCCCAGTCCTAACATGCGACATGTGCTCCATGAATACTCGTAATGTGTTTGCTGAACTGCCCCTACCCTATAGTGAGTCTCTGATCATTTAAGAAGACAGAACCATCCGTACGCTGGGGAGTTTCGGGAGCCAATAGCTGTGAGAGGTAAGTACCAGCGGAGGGAGCACACAGCAGGTCGTGATGTAGAGAACGGTTTCTTTGAATCTAGTTCTGACCCATTAAATGAAGATAGGCAACAGGAATCCTGAAAAAAAAAAATGACAAGTCACTTTAGAGCTTGCGATAATCATGGAGGTTATCTGCATGAGATAAATGTCCCCATTTTCTGAAGGCAGATTTCAAAAAAATGGGGGAGAAGATAGATGGGCTCTCATGAGCAGATGTGTTCTTCAAAGGTAACATTTTTTAAGATATGAGTTGCAAATGATTCTCATGAAGAAGACAAGTTTTGGGGTGGGGAGGGGGGTATCCAAGGAGAGCAATCTAGACTAATAGGGCCTCTGCAGAGTGTCTTCTGATGATTGCTTTCCTTTTTCAACACATACCTACTGAGGGCACAGTGCTAGGTGGGATACCACAGGGAGAAACCCAATGGCAAATGCAGTATGCAGCCTGTAAGATGGTTCCCAGTGATCTCTGCCTCCTGGTATAATGCCGTCTCTTCCCTCTGCACGTGAATATCAGCAGAAGTATTGGAATGTCACTTCCAAGATTAGGTTATAAAAATGCAGTTTTGTTTTGGGTACATTCTCTCTCTCTCTTGCTCTCTCTCAACTCACCTGCTCTGAGAGAAGCCAGCTGCCCACATGACAAGAAAGTGATGTCTCCAGCCAAGAGCCAGTGAGGACCTGAGGTCTGCCAACAGCCACATGAGCGAGCTGGACATGGATGTTCCCCCAGTCTCGCTTCGACATAACTGCAGCCCCAGCCAACACCTTGATTCCAGCCTATGAAGGGCCCTGAGCTAGAGTCACAGCTAGGCTGCCCCTGGGTTCTTGACCCACAGAAACAGTGGGATAATAAAAGTTCATTGTTTTAAGGTGCTATATTTGGGGGAGATTTGTTATGCAGCAATGGGTAACTAATACAGGAAGGTTTATAATAGAGGCAATAATACTTTATAATAGTTATCATAAGGAATATAAATAAAGAATATACCCCCAAATTAAAGGCAGGACATGCATCTGCCTGAGGATGAGCCAAAGCAAAGGCTTGAGAGAAGGGAGTCAGAAAGAAGAACCAAGTGGAGTGAGACTCAGGAAAATGCTAAAGACAGAACAAAGGGTTTCTTCAGTTTTGTTTACAGCAAGAAGCGGACAAAGAAGGCTTCCTGTTGAGGGGGAAGGGGCAGAGGGGCACGTACTCCCCAGTTTCATCCTGCACCTACTGTCTCCAGAGGTGGGCAATGTGCTGCAGGCTACTTCACCCATCCCTCGGATGTTGCCAAGGGCGGAGTCAGGTCTGACTGGAGCGGGAGGGGATCCTGAAGACTGTCCCAGAGCTCAGAGCTCTGCCCAGTGCATCCTCTCGAGGCCCCAGGAACCCCACCCTGAAGCCCAAGGGCATGGGAGGGAAGAACGTTGAAGTGCTATTGGTGGCCCCTGGGGAGGTCTGGGGGGTGGGAGGGGTCATATTGTTAGAGAGGACAGGCACCATCCTTCCTCTCAGAAAGAAGGAGGTGGGTCCTGAGACACACTGACCGGTGACCCTGATCTGATCTGGGAGGGGGTCCAGAACAGATTTGGAAGAGACGACGTGTGAGCTCCAGGCCCAGCCTAGAGTTCACTAGGCAACTCAGGCCTAACCTTGCATTCGCTCGGCTTTTAAACAGCAAAGAATGAGCAGTCAAAGCCAGGGTCCAGATAAGGCTGTAGAAATGACATATCCTGATTTCATCTGATTTCATGTCAACTGACAGCTTCTCATGGAAAGTGGAATAAAAATACTATTAGGGTGATTTATAACCATTTCAATAGTTAGGGCCAGAAATTACTGATGAAAGGAACACTATTGACTAGGGTGCTCCCAGGAGCCCCTCAGCCCCCACTGGATAATAACATGAACAGCTAACGTGTATTGTGGACTTACATTGTACTAGGAACTATTCTAAGCACTTTTGGTGGATTGTTTCATTTGATTCTCGAAACTATGAGATAAGATACTTATGATCATCAGCTCCGTTTACGAGATGAAGGACCTGAGGTACAGGGAGGTAGACAAGGTCACAGAGTTAGGTTACTGCAGAGCCGGGACTGGTGTCCGGTGGCCCAGACGACGCCTTTGTCTTCACTCCGTGGCCCTGTCGTCCACATTCACCCCCCTGAGAAGCAGCAACGTGGCCCAGTCTGCATGCAGCCCTGCACCAGCGTGCGCGTCTGTGTGCACGGCCTGAATCTGCCCACGTGTAGTATCCGTGTGCCTGTGTACTCTGAGCCAGCCAGTTGGGGGGAAAGCTGAAGGAAGGGGGTGGGGCCCTGCAGCCCTGATCACCCGGTGCCCAGGGTGCTGCGAAGCAGCAGGAAGTTGGTCAGTGGGTCAGGCAGCTGGTCACCCGAGCAGGAGGGTGACAGGTGGGTAGGGGTGACCAGCCAGCTCCCACCTGCCAGGGCTGTCCATCAGCACCAGTGCTGGCAGTGCCTGAGGCCAGGACCCCCAGCAGGCCAGTCCCAGAGGCACACCATTCCAGGGGACATCCCAAGGTGGCATCCCTGCCACAGCCGGCCACAAACCCTGGCCCAGACCTAAGCACCCAGATTCCGCCCTGTCCTCTCTTCCCCACACCCCACACCAGAGGCTGAAAACTGCCCTGGCTGGCTCAGACCCTGCAAGCTAGGTGATGGAAGGACATGGGGTCAGCGGGAGTCCTCCCAGGCTCGACGTCTTCAACATTCAGATGATAGGAGGCACATGACCTTGCTAATACTGTGGGATAGGAGAAGGGGAAGGGTCCTCAGAAGTCATCTATATCACACCTCTTCATTTTCAGACAAATAAAACTGAGGTTCAAAGAGACCCCGGCATCCTCACAAAGATCCTGGAGTCCATTTGGGGTCTAGCAAGAATCAGAGGATTAGAACTGAAGTTTGGCTGCCCTGAGGATGGTGAGCTCTGCCCCAAACAGGATGAGGACACAGAGGCTGTAAATTCTCCTGGTAGGGGAAGAGGGAACCCCCACCCCCTCCAAACTTTACAAATCCAGGTAGGGGCGGGGTAGGTGAGGGGTGGCAGGCTGAGAAGGGCATAGCAGGTAAATGAGAAGGGTGGAGAGTGAGGGCGCAAGCTCCAGTCCTGCTCTGGTAGAGGGGTGCATGGGACTGGCAGGTGGGTGGCCCTGGGGCGGAGCTGAGCACTGCAGGTCCTGTGGAGTTGAGGCTCGCATGGGGGTGCAGCGCCAGTCTGCCTGAGGACCCACATAGAAGATGATGGGCAGATAGGGGAAGGATCTGGGAGCGGGGCAGTAGAGTGCTAAGGGATAGAGGGAGGTGGGGGCACAGGGTCAGTGGGTGGTGAGAGGTGGGGGCGGGTTGTGCAGGGCTGGGGGAGGTGGGAGTGGGTGGAGTGTGGGGAGGGGCTCCGCAGTGGGCGCCTGGCAGGGGAGGGCGGTGGGCTGGGGCTGCGGTGATGGGCGGCGCGTGGCCTGCCGCCCCCAGCTGTGGCGTCGCTCAGGCCCGGCTTAGCGGGCCAGGGCTAGGGATTAGGGGCAGTGGCCGCACCTGGTGGGACGGCCGCAGGGCTAATGCTGTGTGACCGCGCGGCCCCGCCCGACAACTGGCTCCCTCCTGCCGCCGAGGAGGGCTGTGGGCTCGTTAGCCCTGGCTGGCGTGTGCTCGGGTGTGTGCGGCCTCAGGCGGCGGGCGCACGTGTGCCACCGGGGCCCTGCGGCTGTCGCTGCTGATCGCCGAGGGCTGGCTGCGCAGGCCTGAGAGGATTCCTGGAGCGAGGCTGTTGAGGGGCAGAAGCCTGAAGGTGTCTCATCCTGAGTCCGGGCTTTGAGGGTCAAATGGGGGCTACTTGATTGTGTGCCACCGTGAGCAGTTGTCACCTTCTGATGGTGTTGCTCTGGGTCCGCGTCTCTAAAGGTCTGTCTGGGGTTGCTTCTCTGAAATGACAGTCCCCATTATCACCTTATGTTCACTGAGTGTCGCCATCCAGGACCTTAACCCGTGTGTGAGACTGAGTGTCCCTGACAAGAGTCTATGGGACACCTCCATACTCAGAGTGTGTATTTAGGGGGTATGGGGAAGAACTCTCATCCTCTTGGGGGCCTGCTCCTCAAGTTCCTTCTGCAGATGTAGCCTTGGGGCACAAGCCCCATCCCCACCCCCAGCAAGCTGCCTACTTCCCAGCAAGAGTGAACTCAACCCTGTACCCGGCAGGGCCCCAGCTCTCTGGTGCTGACTAAAGACCACAAGAGGGGAATTCTGGCCCCTGTGTTTCACTTTCCCTAAACTCAGGCCTGCCCCCTAAAGCTCATTCCCAATCTATACCTGACTCAGACTTGCTTTAATGGGCCCATTTTCTACCACAACAATTGGATCTGGACAAAGCTTGTGTTAGAATCCTGAGTTCTGATCTAATGCTGGAGAAAAGCCTCAGGGCCTCTGCCCGGAAGGAGGCCTCTCCTTTTCCTAGAGCGCAGGAGCTGACTCCTGCAGGAAGCTTTCCCTGTAGTACCTACTCCCTGCCGTGCTCTTCCCTCTCCTTGCAGAACTTTGGCTCACACAAGATTTGGAGTACTCCAATGTCATCTGCAACACCGGGAGATAGGGGCTCACTGAGAACAGGCAAGCCTGGACACATGATGAGTGGAAGGGGGTGCCCACCAAGCTGAGGCATTGGGCAGGCAGAACTATGGAAGCTCCTAGGGGCTTCGTTTCTGAGAGGCAGGAGGGTCAGGCAAGCCCTGCCTCCACTCACTCTTCCACATGTGTGCATGAGGACATGTACACATGTCCTCACTCTTCTCACAGAGGCACCAAGCTTCCCAGCGCAGATCTGCCCTCTCACCAGCTCCCCGGCCGTCAGGAACTGGGCTGAGCTGTCCTCACCCGCCCTCCTGGCCTCACCCTGGCCCTTCCCTGGCCCTGCATGGGGATGCCAGGACCCACAGCAGGTGCCTGGACAGACTTGGGGCTGCAGAGAAGGGCTGGGTGCAGCAGGCCAGCCTCTGGCCAAGAACAGAGCTCATAGACAGACAAGTTCCAAAATCTTCCTCTTCCTCTTTCTCCCCACCTCCTTCTCAGTACTGTTAATAACAACAGCTACCATTTACTGGATGCTCATTGTCTGCCTTACCCAGTGATGACGTATGTGCATTATCTCCTTAAGGCTAAATCAGTCCTGAGCAATGGGTGTTACCACCTCCATGTTTCTGATAAGGCTATCGAGATTCAGAGAGGTTATATGCCTTGTCCACGGTCACCCCACGGGTCAGAGGCAGAGCCAGGGTTCATACACAGATCTCCTCTTGCCCTTGTCCCCCATGCTGACCCCAGGTGCTGCTCTCCTCACCCTGAGTGGTAGTGACCTCTGTTACACATGTCAGAGTGGGAGCTGTGGGACAGCAAGGACTGTCCTGTTATCTTGATTGCCCCCAGTGAAAGTACCCAGGAATGTTGGCGGAATGATGTTAATTCGGCTGTTAGCACAGCAAGGGCTGCAGTTCAAAACCCAGATCTATCTTACTTGCTCTGTGACCTTGGATATTAACCTTTCTGCCTTAGTGTCCTAACCTGTAAAATGGGAAGGATAATCATACAGTGGTATTATAAGGCTGAGTTAACTTAGGGGAAGTTCCTGCATGTAGTAGGTGGTGTAAGTGTTAGATGTAACACTTACTGTCTCCCACTAGACTAGAATGGGCCCTGTAGTGGGTCCTTCTATTTCTTCATCTGTAAAACGTGGCTGAAAGTATCCAATTTCCTGGATTAAGAGGATGCCTATAAAATGCCTGGGCAGAGGCTGGCATCGGTAGTGGTACCAGTGAGGCTTCGGATAGGATGAGGAGGGCCTGGGCCAGCTTGGGCTCTCCGGGACACCCCATCTTTGGATCCAGGGCAGCACCATCCTCCTGTCCACATCCTCTCCAGGCCTCAGGAGAGAGGGGACACAGAACCCACTCAGACTGTGCCCCTCAAACATCTGGAGAGACCCCCCATGTTAATGGCCAGCCCGGGCACAAGATGCCTCCTCCTCACCCCTTTCTAGGCTTCCCCCAAAGAACTGGCAGCCCAGGGCGCTAGGAATGGGGTCGGGTAAACAGGAAGGTACCCGGCAGATCATCCCAAGCAAATTGCTTCAAGAGAGGAATCCTGTCTTCAGTTGAGTTCTTACATGGGACACTGATACATAAAGCATATCAAGGTACTATTTTGTTGTTGCAAATTAATTTTGCAAGTTCACATTTATAACTCATTTATTCTTATAAAGAGCACCACAGTTCTCCACCAGCCCGAGCCTGCCACATAGCAGGCGCTCAGTAACCGTTGACTGAATGGATAGTCAGTCGGCAGGGGAAAGCAGGGTTACTTGGGTGAATACAAACACGTGAAATGGGAGGAGGGTTCTGTGTGATAGCTGGAGAACCCTGCTGGCCTGGAAGTCCGCTCCAGCCCTTGTGGAGTCCCCACAGCATGTCTGAATGGCCCGGGACTCCACAGAGCACTGTTTGAAAACCGATGGCCTACGCAAGTCCTCTCTTTCGTGAATGAGGACACTAAGACCAGAGGGTCAGTGGCAGCCCCTGAACGAGATGCATTCTGGAGTCCTGGGCCAGGTCTTTCCTGTCCCTTCCCCACTGCCTGGGGCAGCCTGTGTGCCAGTGGCCCACCACCCCCTCCAGGCATTTCCCACCAGCCTCTGCTCCCGGCCTGAGCCAGGCGGGAGCCAGGCCCTTCCCACTGACTCCAGTCTGGGCTTGGTTCCTAATGTGTGTCATCAGGGGAAGGAAGGACCATTGCCCAAGACCCCTCTTGGAACCCCCAGGCATTCCCAATAGGTGCCAGATGAGCAGAACCTGCAGGTAGGTGAGGACTAGGGGGATGAGTTCAGCCATCGAGGGCCTGGGCAGGGGGAGCACCTAGGAGCTCCCCGGATCTTGGGCCCCACAGCAGTTGGGGGCATTTATGGGCCTTCCTATAAACTTCTGAGAGGGTAACTTTATCCCACTTCTTTCGGCCAAGTATCCTCCTCCAGCAGCTGGTCCCAAAGCTGGTTAATCTCCCAGAGTGCTCAGCTTAAAACCCGTGACTCACAGCACCGCCAGTGTGGGGGAGGGGCAGCCGCCTCCAAAACGTGGCGCCCAGAGTCAGCTGTCCAGGGGCCTTCTCAGGTTTCTCTAACTCAAGCCTGAGGTTTGGGGCCTCGTCTTCCCTTCTGGAGCCCTGCTCCTCCCTGGCCCCTAGATACAAGCTAGGAGAGGCCTGGGCCCTGGGAGGAAGGCCAGTTTCAGGGCCTTGGCTTTGGCCAAGGCCTCAGGCTGTCCCAGGAATGACCAGCAGGCATTGGCCTCCAAGGGCAGGGCGAGATTTCGAGTGTAACTCCAGTATGAGAGAGAGGACAGCCCTACCCACTAGGAGCCCCTCACCTGTATGGGCCTGGAAAAATTCCCTTTTGATCACGACCCCCTCCCTACAGATCTGCCATTGTCTTGTCAGTGTGTGACATGAGTGACAGGGAGAATGGCTAAAGCAGGCTTCCAAAAAGTAACACAGATGTCCAGTGGCTGCTGACTTGAAACAAGCAGAGTAAACCCAAAACCTTTAAGGGAGAAAAAGCAAAGTAGTGAAGAGTATTGGCCTTGGAGTTGGAGAAACTTGGGATCAAGTCCCAAATCTGCCACGTGCTAGCCAAATGGCTTTTCTGAGCCTCTGTTCCCTCCTCTGTAAAATGAGGGTCGTATTAGTACTAACCTCAGTGAGTGAATGTGAGCATCAGATGAGATTCTGTTTCACCTACCTAGTAGGTGGGAGCCATTAATACTATTATTCTTATCATCGTCATCGTCGTCATCATCACCATCGCTCAAGAGCCAGGAGAATCCACTTTCATCTGTCAGGGACTGCCCGTGAAGTAGGGGGGACGCTAATGGTTAGGAAGCCTTCCAGGGACTCCTTCCAGTGGATAGGGGTATTCAGATGAGCACAACTCTGGGAATGATGAGTGAGTGTGTGCCAACCGGTGACACTCTGCTTGTTAAGGCTGAAGACCAAACCCGAGAGTCAGCCCTAGCAGATACATGGTGCAGGGTCCCACTGGGAGCTCCACTAAACAGGGCATACATCATGTGTTAACCTTTGCCTCTGTGGCTGCAGAAAATCTCTGCATTTTCTACTCCATCCAAAAAGTCCTGGAAACAGCCTAAGATTTCTGTGGTGAAGAGGAACTAACCACTTTATACATTTCTGTTATGGACCGGGCCTATACTAAACATATATCTGACCACACCTAGTCTTTGCGGCAATCCTGTGGGGTAAGCATACTATTATCCCCATGTGCTAGACTAATTATATGAATGGGTCCTGTTCCTCATTCTTCCTGGTATCCATGGCCTTGCCATGTGCCTTTGAAGCTCTTCACATCAGGAGGCCTATTTCTCCGTCCCTCAATTCTGAGTTCAATCATGTCACTTGGGGTGGCCCAAGGGATAACATAGGTGACTCAGGCAGAGGTTTGAAATATCACGTGGGTGCTTCTGCCTGCACCTTGGCACCATTGCCATCACCGTGAAAACGTGTGCAGACCAGCCTTCTTGACGAAGAGAGACCAAGAGAAAAGAGCTGAGTTGCCCCAGTCGCCCCAGTCAAAGCCAGCCCGGAGCAGCCAGCAGCCGGTCAGCCACCACCTGTGAGCCCAGCTGGGCCCAGAGCAGCTTCCCAGGTGAGTCCAGGAAGGCAGCCCAATCTGGCCGACTTGCAGACTCATAAACTAACGCTTATTGTTTGAACACACTGACTTTTGAGGTGGATCATTACATAGCATTATCATGGCAACAGATAACAGATACACACCTTTTTTTTACAAATAGACTATTTAGTTTTTGATCCTCACCTGAGTATATATTTTTATTATTGATTTCAGAGAGAGAGAGAAAGAGGGTGGGAGTGGGGGAGAGAGAAAGAGAAACAGCGATGTGAGAGAGAAACATTGGTTGGTTGCCTCCTGTTCATGCCCCGGTGAGAATTAAACCTTCAACCTAAGTATGAGCCCTGACCAGAAATTGAACCTGCAACCTTTTGGTGTACAGGATGACACTCCAACCAGTCAGGGCTAGACTTTATTTTTTTAGAGAAGTTTTAGGTTTATAACAAAGTTAAGCAGAGTATAGAGAGATTTCCCCCATCCCCCACCCCCATAAACACACAATGTCCCCCACTATCGACACCCTGCCCCAGGGTGGCACCTTTGTCACGGCCGATGAGCCTGCATTGACATCGTGATCACCCAAAGCCCATCGTTTGCCTTAGGTTTCAATCCTAGTGTTGTACATTCTGCTTGGACAAGTGTATAATGACACGCGTCCACCATTACAGTGCCATATGGAATAGTCGCACTGCCCTAGAAATCCTGTGCTCTGACAGTTCATCTCTCCCTCCCCCATAACCCCTGGCTAATGCTGGTCTTCTCACTGTCTCCAGCACGCCATGTGTTTGCCATCAGACAGTATGCAGCCTTTTTCAGATCGGCTTCTTTCACTTGGTTATAAGCATTTAAGTTTCCTCCATGTCTTTTCATGGCTTGATAGCTCATTTCTTTTTGGTACTGACTAATATTCCATTGTCTGGATATACCACAGTATCCATTCACCTACTGAAGAACACCTTGATTGCTCTCGAGTTTTGATACACCATCTTTTAGATGAGGAAGTTGGAGTACAAAGTGGTTAGTCTGTCCACAAACACACAGCCATAAGTGGCAGGTGTGGAATTCAAGGTCAGGTCTTATTTCAGAAATCGTGAACTTCATATTCTTTTGTTGGACTGTCCCTATAAAACCATGCCCTTTTAGAGCCCTTTGCTTTGCCTATTCTCATCCATCAGTTAGAAGAACTAACTTCATTCTGCCCCCTGGGGTGAGGAAATATTTCCCCATCTGCCCTCCTGACTCAAACATCAGAGACTTAAATAAAAAGGCCAAGATCAAGATGTGTTCAATTTTACATATTTTAGAGCTAGGCACCGAGTAAAAACACACGGTTTCTTGAAAGAACCCATGAGTGAGCTAAGCCAATGGCAGTCATTTGCAGCAAGTGATAAAACTGCCTGTTCTATTCTGGCCCCTCCTCCGAGAGCCATGAAAGGTGAGAGTCATCAGTGAGAAGCCCTGAGGAAACATTTTTAGTAGATTTATACGTAGATCCTTCACATGTGCTGACAGTTGCTCCCCATTAGTCCACGTGAGGTCTCCATCCTTGTGCAGAAGAGACCCCTTACCTTCATCCTCCCTTCTGTGGTCAGGGGCTATTAAATGTCAGCTATAACTATTCTAGAAGTCTGTGTGTGTAAATTGCTATCTACACTCTTTAGATGTGGAAACTGAGGCATCGAGATTTAAGGGACTTGCCCAAATCACGCCGTTAGAGGCAGAGCCAGGAGTCCGACCCAAGCAGTGTGACTCCCAGAGCCCACAGGTTTAACCACATCACTGGCACTGCTTCCCTCCGTGTGGCTTTTCCTTCTCATCTTCCCTAAAGGTGACCTCAGAACACTTACTCCTATCTCAGGAGCACCCCATCTGTTGGTCTTGGGGAGATTCACCAACTTCTTGGTCCTATCTACAAAATGAAGATCACAATCCTTACTCACTAAGCAGTCAACTTAGTCCCACAGATATTTCTTGCCTTCTTTGTTTATCTTCACATAATTTCCTGGGCATATCTCAGCCACTATACTTACCACGTGCATTATACATTTTATTTCCCAGAGCCCACTTGCATAGCTGGTATTCATCAGGAGACAGGTTAGGCTGCTGTCACAACAAATACATCTAAATATTCCCTTTATTCCTTTTTGACATAAAATTCCAGCGCTGTAGTCAAAGACTTGTGTGGCAACCTAACAATGCTAGGGAACCAGGTCCTTTCTATCCTGTTGCTCTGCAACCTTCAATAAGCAACTTCCACTACATAATCTAAGATGGTATACTGGCTTTCTATTGCTGCAGAAACATTACCACAAACTTGATCATGTAAAACAACGTGTACTTATTATCTTACAATTACAGTGGTCAGAAGTCTGAAATGAGTCTTATAAGACTAAGATCACGGTGTTGGCAGAGCAGTGCTCCTTCTGAAGGCTCTAGAGGAGTATTCTTTCCTTGCCTTTTTTCAGCTCTAGAAACTACCAGCATTCCGTGGTTTGTGGACACATCATTTCAACCTCTGCTTCTGTAGACACACCTTCTTCTCTGGCTTACTTGCCTCCCTCTTTTCCTTTAAGAACACATGAGATTATATTAGGCAAACTAGCTAATCCATAATAATCTTCCCATCAAGATCCTTGACTTAATCATGCCTGCAAAATTCTTTATGCCATGTAAGGTAACATACCCACAAGTTCTGGGCAGTAGAATATGGACATCTTTGGTGGCTCATTATTCTGTCTACCGTAAATGTATTCTCCAGCTCCTGCCATTCACCCATACTCCAGCCAGTGGAAGGGAGAAGGAAAGGAAACAAGAAACAATAACAAGGAATTTGCATGCAAATCACTTCCACTCAGATCTCATTGGCCAGAACTTACTCACGTGGCCACAGATAGCTGCAAGAGAATCTGGAAAATGTAGTCTTCTGCTAAGTGGCCATGTTTTCAGACTAAAAATTATATCAGTATGTAAAAATATATATATTTAAAAACCATAAGTATACAATCAGAAAACAGACCATATAAAACTCCATAGGCCAAATATTCCAGTTTTTTTTTCAATAAATAAATTGCAAAGGAAACAAAAAGATATGGAGGAGGAACTTTTAGATTTAAAGAGATTTAAAAGACAAATTATCCTTGGCTGGTGTGGCTCAGTGGATTCAGTACCAGCCTGCAAACCGAAAGGTTGCCAGTTCGATTCCCAGTCAGGGCACATGCCTGGGTTGTGGGCCAGGTCCTCCGTTGGGGGTATTAGAGGCAACCGACTGATGTTTCTCTCACACATTGTGTTCCCCTCCCTCCTTTCCTCTCTCCCTTCCCTTCTCTAAAAATAAAGAAATAAAATCTTTATTATAAAAAAGACAGATTAACCAATTACAGGCCCTATTTGGATCCCAATCCAAACAAAAACATTTATGAGATCATTGAAAATTTGATTACTAATTGGATATTTGATGGTATAAAGAATTACTGTTATTTTTCAACACTTCCAGTCACTAATGGTATTGTGCTAATGTAAAAAATGGTTTTTGTTTTTCATCATATAATAAGTAAATTATATGATGTCTGAAAAATGTTTCAGAATAATACAGGAAGGGAGGAAGGGCAGCATGTCACAGGTCAGTGTTGGACAAGGATCAATGGTTGCTGAAGCTGCTAACGGGGCTCACCATGCTGTTGTGTCTACTTCAATGTTTGATGTTCTTCAGAATGAAGAGGGAAAAGGAGTTTAGGCTGGGGAGGGGAGAGAGGCAAGGGAAGAACTAAATGGACTGGGAGCAAGTTTGATGGACCCAGCAAGTCCCCCAAGACCAGATGTCTTTTTCTCCCCAACTCCCCTGCCTCTCCCTCATTCCTGGGACAAGCACAATCTTAGCCCTCATCCCAAACTAGACAGTGAGACCCCAAACCTCTGAGCCAAATGGATCAGAGGCCAAATGTCAGGGCAGAGGGGATCCTCTTGGCCACAGAGAAATCAAATCAGTGCCAGCTCCTGGTGACCCCACATTTGCCTTTGACTACCAAAGGTTGGGTAGTGTCCCTGCTTCAAGGGCATGGAGTGGGGGCAAGTTCATCCCTATCAATTCAGAGAATTCTGAGCATAAAGAGGCCTCAAGAAACTGTCAGCTCCATTCCCCTGTCTCCAAGGCCTGGGCTTCATAGAGCTGGTTGGGCATGTAGGGCCAAGAAACCTATGTTCTTATCGCAGAGCTGCCATAACCAAGCATACGTGAGCCCGGGGCAGGTTGCTATGGATTCCTACGCTGTACAATGGGAATAAATGTTACCACTGGTGTTGAGGGTTGGCAGGGACACTGGCCACTGGGATGCAGTCTCTGCTAGGCCCAGCCTTCTCTGGGGACGCCTTGCACAGGGCTGCCTCTGTGGGCCTCGCCCCGCCCCCGCCCCCAGCCCTGCCTGCACCAGCCTCTCTGCATCTGTCGTCAGCCCGTTCTGCTCCCCCAGGGCCAGGCTTTGTTTGGGGGCGACTGGCAGGCTGCCCGTGCGCGCAGTGGAGGCGGTGACGCCCGCTGCTGCAGACAATACTTCAGAGGCTGCATGGTTACCTACGCTTCCAGCCTTCCCACACCCCACCACCGCCCCCAGTTCCAAGAAGTCCAGAGCCCAGAATAGCCAGGCCAGGCCCCCCAGTGCCCCATCCCCACCCACTGTTTGCTCATAGCTTCCATCCAAAGGGAGAGTGAGCAAGGCAAGGGTAATCCCCAAGCTCCTACTGTGACCCATGAGACAGGCTTCACACGCAGCACATGCCTTGGGGTATGAAGCCCTCACAGTCCTGAGACTGGTCACATTTTACAATTGTGAAAAGTGAGGCTCAAAAAGGGTAAGTGATTTACCCAAGGTAAGTTAGGGGCAGAGCCAGCATTGGAGTCTGGGTGGACCTGACCCCTAGGTCCAGAGGGGACACCTGGGAACACAGCTCCCGGCACTGGTCTCTGTGTGACAGGCAAGATCAGCGCCATGTTCCTGAAAGCCAGTAGCCTGGGAGAGGTTGTGCTGTATCTTCAGGAGAAGCCAAAGTCTATGACACTCACGGTCCCCAACATCCACTGGGCTGAGGACCTCCAGGTTAAGTGCCTTTGCAGTCTGAGGGGCAGTTTCTGCATCCTGTGCTGGGCCCCAGCCTCACTCAGGCTCCTGCCCACCCCCCCGGCCCCCGCCCTGCGCCGGGCCAGGGGGAAGGAGTCAAAGAACAGGCCTCTGCCCTCCGTACCTGAAGGGAGGTGCAAGGGGAGGCAGGCAGGCCAGGGAGAAGCAGGGACCCTGGCGAGACTTCTTTCTGAAAGGGAGTGGAGCCAGGAGTCTGGTGCCTCCATTCTCCATGGAGAAAGTGAGCCCCAGGAAGGGGAGTGGGGGCTCAGAGAGTGCCACTCAGCAGCACGCAGCCGGCACAGTGGAAACCCTGGTCAGGCTCCCTCCATTGTACAGGTTTGCTGCCCTCTCCCTGCAGTCCCTCCTCACTCCACCCTCTACCCTTGACTTAACTTGTCTTGCTTGCCCTAACTGGTGGGCTTTACTTCAGGAAGAATTCATTGACCCCTCTGGGGGTCTGAGGGATCACAAATGACCAAAGTTCCCAAATGAGCAAAGGACCTCCATACACAGTGTCAGCTACAGGGGGAGCATTGTATGTGGCACGTTGTCATGCCTTCTGGCCTTGGCTCCTGCTGCTCCCTAAGTTTGGAGTGACTTTCCCTTCAGCTCTCCAATTGGGCGCTCCTACTCATCCTTCAGTACCCAAGGAGAAGAGCACCAATGTGTCCTCCTTGGGGAAATCTTCTTGGAGACTCATAGGAAAGTTCATTGCTCACTCTGGGTGCTCCCACAGGGTGTTTTGACAACTTAATTGTGGGTCTCCCTGTCCCCACTAGATGGAGCTCCCAGAGGCCAGAGGCCCTGTCTGAAACACCCTTAGATTCTGCCACAGTGCCTAGCTTGAAGCCTGGAAACAGAGGGGATGCTTACGGGATGCTTGAAGATTGGAGGGACCATAGGCCCATAGGTGGGCTGTAAATCACCTTCCAAAACCAAGGGGGAAGCAGCAATCCAGGAGTGCTTCATGGAGGTGGCAGGAAAGGATGGAGGGCAAAGGCAAGTGGCAGGTGTCCCAGGAAGCTTGGATACCACTCATGAGGCCCTTGTCCTCTGTCTCTCTGCCAGGAATGCCCTGCCCTGGGTGCCACTGGCCAGGGGTGGGCAGGTTTAGGGGAGAAAATCAGGCCTCTCCAAGGCACCCGACCTCCCCTTGGAGGCACATGGCTGGGGCAGCTGCTGGGGGCAACAGCTGGTGTCTGTCCCTGGAGCCCAAAGGCTGTGTGTGCCTTAATCCCAGCTCCTTGGAGCCCCCAAGGCTGGCAGGTGGACTGATTGGGCAGAATGGAGGCAACAGTAGAGGGTGGGGAGCCAAGCCCCTCCCCAGGCCCCCACAGCTGCCCGCTGGATTTTACCACATGTGCTGGCCCCATCCCCAAGCATCCCCCCTACCCCAGCTCCCTCTCAGCCCAGGGCTGCTCCTCCCTCAGCCCGTCCTTACACGGAGGCCTGACCTTCTCTGGGCAGGAAGATTCAGCTCTAAAAGTTTAAACTAGAAACTGCAAAGAAGTTTGCTGCAGCCAATATGTCCCCTTAGTGTCTTCTTTTTGGACGGAGTGGGGTCAGCCGGACACATAGGTGGAGGCAAATGGTCACACCGGGACCAAGGTGTGGACATACCTGACATAAAATAGGAGCAGTGAGCGTGAGACACGTGTGGTGTGGGCATGGGGTGTGAGGCGTGTTCTGTGGTGAGGCGCACACAGTGTGTGAGGTGTGTCCATGTATGAGGGATGCATAGAGCACCAGCAGCCAGCCCCACCCAGGCACCCCAGCCCCGCTCACCCTGCTCTGCTTTAACATTTTGTCCTCAGCACCTCCACCTAACGAGTTCCATAATTTACTTACTAGTATGCTTATCATTCACTGTCGTTTTTGCCGTTAGAATGTCAGCCCCACAAGGGCAGGGAACTTTGTTTTGCTGTATTCCCAGCCCCTGGCACAGAACTCGAGCTGCATAAGTATTTGCTGAGTGAGTGAACAAACTGGACCGGGTGCCTGACCCGGGCCGAGCCCCGCAGCGCCCGCAGTGCCCGCCACGCACACGCCACCCACGCAGCCACCCCGCTCACCAGGGCGGGCAGGACGAGTTCTTGCCGCTTGTCCTCTCCCTGTGCCCATCCCCCTCCACGTGGACCCCCTGTCTCCACTCCCCATTCATCTGCTGAACCCCCAAGCCCTGCGATGTGTAGGAGGCAGGAGAACACTCCAAAGTGGGCAGCGCGGCCATCTCCAGAGAATCTCTGAGACGCGGGCCCTGAAGCTGGGGCAGTGTCTATACCCTCTGGCCACCACAGACTAGGCCCAGGGCAGGATCCATGCCCGAGTTTCAGGCTCTCCCAGGGAGCATGGTTGGCAGGGGACAAAGGGGTGTGCTTTGGGTGAATCCAGGACCAAGAAGGGGAAGCCTGGGGAGAGAGAGGGGACCTGGGGCTGGCGCTGCCCCACCTGGCCCACTCGTGTTTTCACCCTCTGGCCCTGTGGCACCCCTCACCCCGGGCCAGATATGCAGCCCATGCCAGGCCAGAGGGAGAGGACACACGTCCAGCCTGGGCAGGGGCAGGGTGCTTGACGGCCTGGACAGGTGCAGGCTGGATTGGGTTTCCAGAGGCTATATATATATATATAAAAGCTGCCGGGAGCCCTGAGGCCGGCCGCTCCCTGAGGGTGCAACGCCATGAGGCCCAGCCCTGAACGCTCTGCATTCCTGTCCAGAGGCTGGCTCTCCATTTATAGCCCCAGGCAGGCAGGCCCAGGGCGCTGAGTGGGAGGGGGACTAGGAAGGGTGGAGGGAGAAGAGGCCAGGGAGCCCTCCCTCCCCACCTGCTGCCAAAGGAGCTCTTCGTTGTGAAGACTGGAAAACCAAGGGCAGGGTGAACGTGCACTTGCCACAGATCACGTGGCCCGCCAGTCTGCTCCACCTTGAACCGCAGTGGGAGGTGCTGGGAGGTGGCCTCTCTGTAGGACCCTCAGCCCTTTGCCACTGGGCCCTCCCAGCACAATGCAGCACCAGTGCCCCAGAGGGACCCCCTTGACGAGACTCTGCAATGTAAAGGTTTGGACTCTTCCAGATCCAAACTTAATGTCCTTCTCCTCTCTGCCCCCAAGCCAGCACCAGGACTAAAAGGCATCAGGTCCCAGGACGGACAGACTTCTCCCTGTTCTTTTGGCCACAGGGATGTGTCAGCACGATGGTGTTGGCAAACCTCTCCCCGAAGATGTGGGGGCACAGACAGGAGAGGGGCCTTGGGCAGGCACGGGTCCCAGTGCTGGAGAGGTCTGTAATTGTCACCAAGTCCAGGGATTCCCAGACTCTTCAAGCCGCAGAAGCCGTGCAGCAAACAAAGCCCCATGTGGAAGTCTGATGTAAAAGCGGCGTGTGCCACTAGGGTGTGTGTGCATTTTTTAAAAGTGCTTCCTAGTTACTGAAGAAGAAGATAAAGCTATAAATCCAGTTTTAAATGATCAAAGCAGTTAAGCTTTCTAAGCCACAAGTGATAAAATATCAAATGCGTTTTGTAAGTTCAAACATAATCTTTATTTATTGTAATGACACCTCAATGACAGCAAAACACGAAAAGTTAAGTTATAATCATTTAAATCTCAGCATCCAATTTATTTTTGAGTTTTCTTTGTTTGCTCAGGTTTGGGAAAAGCTTAGATTTGTATGGATACATGGTTTGAAGAGCTCACCTGGAAATCTCAGGGTACTCCAGTAAAATGGATTGATTCTTCATTCATTCATTCATTCATTCATCCAACATATTTATTGAGTGCCTAATAGGTGCCAGGCATTCTGCTGAGGCCTGAGCAAGTGGGGAAAAATATTTGTTTCAATCTAAATCACTAATGTAACACTTATTCATATTCCTCATTGTGTTAGTCAAATGAAGACTCAAGCTTACAATAAGCACCAAATCTCTCTTTGGTGCATGTTGTGATTTTACAGCAAGTCACGTGTAATTACTCAGCATAACGGAGCAGGCCCCTGGCTGATGGGCCTGAGTCCTGCCCGGAAGGAGCAAGCGTGTGCGAGCATGTAGGTCTAATTGTGTGTGCAACTGGCCAGTCTCAAAGAAACACAACCATCCTCACTCATGACACACTTGAACACGTTCAGATATATACATAGAGATTCACAGGGCCACCCATTCATTCATTCGATGTTTACCACGTCCCTGCTCTGTGACAGCCTCGGGGCTGGTTTCTGGAAATGCCGTGATGAGCAGAACGTCCCTGCCTTCCTGGAGCTACATCAATCAATGAATGAAACTAATAAAGGAGATCATTAAGGCGTGGCTATGCTAAGAAGGAAAGGAGCAGGTTGATGTGACCCAGCTACCTTGGGGTGGTCAGCGATGTTCCAAGGAGTCAGCGTTCGACCTGAGACCTGGTATATGAAAAGCAGCCAACCTTGGGAAAAGCCCAGAGGAGGGAGCTGTAATCAGCAAGCACGAAGCCCTGAGGCAGAGCTGTGCTCAGAGTGTTGGGAAACGGGAAACGTGGTCAGGCTAGAATGGCCTGACTGAACGGAACAGTAATTCAGGTGAAATGGCAGAGGCGGGTCCAGGGCATCTCAGGCGAAGCCTCATAGACCAGGGACAGGGGATGAGATTTTATACGAAATGCAACGAGAAGCTGTTCGGGGGTTTGTAGCAGAGGGAGATATGACCCCATTTATGTTGTTAAGGGACTAGGCAAGCTGCTGTGCAGTGAATGGATATACCGAGACAAGAGCAGAAGGAAGAAGAGCGGCCGGGAGGCCATGGGGGGCGTCATGCCAGCAGTGAGGGGCCTCGCACCACACGGCGACACTGGAGATGGGGAGCCCTGAGAGATGTCGTAGAGGTCAAGTGCATAGGTCTTCCACACGCATAGATCTCTCCTCTGAAACTCCAGCCTCCTCAGTCTCCCTGCCCGCCTGACATCACCTGGATACTGAATACGCCTTTCAAATTTTGCCCAGACTCGGACTCCTGATCTGTCACCCATAAACCGCTCTTCCCCGACTTCACTCTGCCAGGAGTCGTCCTCACCTGCTCTCATCTCACTGCCCACCTCCAATTACGAATAAATCTTGCGGGCTCCGTGTTCGAAACACATCTGGAATTCAACCATTTCACCATCTGTAGAGCTGCCACCCACATCGAAGCCACCATTACTACTCACTTTGAATATTGCAATAGCCTCCAGTTGGCCTCCCTGCTCCTGCCCTTGCTCTCTACAACCGACGTGTTCCTGTTAAGATGTCGGTCAGATTATGCCAGTCTGCTCCTCTGCTCAGTGGCTTTCCGGAATACAATCTCTTTGCTCTCTCTCTGACCCCAGCTTCCATGACTCTTCCACTTGCTCACCCTTCCCCAGAGATACCAGCCTCCTTGCTGCACTTTAAATCTGCCGAACACAATCCTGCCCCAGGACCTTTGCACATGCTTGTCCCTTTCTGTTGGCTCCAGATGTCCACTTCTGCACTGCCTCCCCCGCATTCAGCTCTCTGTTCAAATGTAATCATCCCAGAGAGGCCTTCCCTGACCATTCCCTGTAGTGAAATAATCTCCATCACTTTGTTCCCTTGTTTTATTTTTCTTCACAGAACGTATAATCTCCTGACATCATATGCTTCCTTGTTTATTCATTTATTGTCTGTCGCTCTACCTTAAAATGTAATCACCATGAAAGCGAGGTTTTGGCTGTGTTCACCGCTTTATCCCCAATACCTGGACCAGTACCTGGCACATAATAGATGCTCCATAATGTGTGTTGAGTGGATAAATGAACGTGGTGTCCTGGAGTGAGGCCCCACACGAGGAGGACCTGCAGCACTTCTGCTAGTGAAGAAGGCGGGGCACCCAAAGAGCCCTTTAGATCTGGTGGGAAGAGAGGGCTTCCCAGCATTCAGAGAACCAGCGAGGACAGCTTCCAGAAGTCAGTGAAAAAGGCGTGAAGGTCACTCTGGCTTGTATTCTGAGCTCCAGAAGAAGAGAGCCAAGGGAGTGTGTGGTGCAAGGGAGACCTCCAGCCAGAGTGCTGAGAGGAGGTGTGGACTGCAGATTAAGGAGAAGCTGAGAGGCCCTATGGGGGTAGGGACGTGCCAGGGCTTGTGAGGGAGCCAGAGATTCCACGGGGTGGTTGTCTCCTCCTATCCCCAGTGTCTGCTGTGGGCCTGCTGGAAAGAAACGCAGCTGTAGACCCTGTGGCAGCTGAGCCCTGAGACTACTCAGGCCCCTGACAGGGCTCAGTGCCCCAGCCAACAGCTGGAAAGCCCAAGGGAGCGCACAGTCCAGCAGGTGCCGGGGCAGAAGTAAGCCCTGCTGTTAGTATGGCTTTGCACCTGGGACTGAGGTGAGGGCTTCCACATCCTTTGTCTCTAGATGGTTACCACCATCACCATACTCACTCCAAGAGATGGCTATTATTATCCCTGAATTTACAAAGTGGGAAACGCTCAGAAGGTGAGCGACTTCCACAAAATCACACAGGGAACTGTGGAGTTTGGACTCGAACTCAGGTCATTGATCTGCAACCTCCACTCCCAGGATGTGAGGTTCTGAGGAGGAATCTGGGCCTTTGAAGCCTTTGCGCAATGAACTTTTCCGGCACAGCACTGCGAACGATCCGCAGGCAAGACGAGAGCAGATGGAGTCTCCTTCCCAGCCAGAGAGGTATCTCTCTCAGAGCCGCGTTGGGTACTCGGTGGCCGAAACGGAAAGGCGCAGGTTAAGAGGGGCCGGAGTTCGCTTCCCTCCCTCCACGCAGGGGCAGGAGCTGAGTTCGGCGAGATTCGCGCGAAGCTTTAGCAGCAATGGGAAAGAGATGAGCAAGAACTGGCCTAGTGACAGGGCCAGCACGCTCCGTTTGTTTCTGGTTTACCCACTTAGATTCCTGGGGTCTATCTCTCGTTGAGCGCCCCTCTGCCTCTGATTGTAGCTTTCTGCTCTCTGAATATCCCTCAGCCTCTGGGTTTATCTCTCACCATCTCACTGCCTCGGTCTTGAGTGTGTCTCTGCCCCGAATCTCTCCGCATCTGATTTCTACGCCTACCCTGTTTCTGGGTCCTCCCCTCCCTCACCCCCGTCCCATCCCACCGAATCAGACGGCAGGGGGGTCCAAAGTCAGCCGGGAGGTGCGTGCCTGCGGCCAGCGTTTCCCGTGGACACAGGAAGAGCCTTGTGCTGGAGAAGTTTGGAAAGAGTGTTCCCGGGAGCCAAGTGCGGCCGCGTTCAGCTGCCAGCTTCTCCCTCCTTGCCTAGGGTGGAGACAGAGAGCGCGTGGAGTGTGGAGAGGTAGGGGGGTGGCCCCTGCGGCCACCCTGGGGATCCCAAGCTCCTCCCTGCCCTGTTCCTATTGGCCTCTGGCGCCCCCGCCCCCAGCAGCCCGCTCCCTCTCCGGGACCTGTAGGCTACTACCGGTTAAATAGCCCCCAGCGCCTGGCTTGTAGATAGGGGTGGAGAAGCCCTGGGGCACTGCCGCCAGTTTCCCCGGTCGGTCAGGCCGGACAGGACCCGGTAGGGTAGGGGGCGGTCGGATGTACATTCAGACCCCCAGCACTTTGTCGTCACACGGCCCGGGTTTCAGAGCCGCTGAAAGTTTGGGCAACCCCTGCCGCTGGGGTTGGGCAAAGCCAGGGCTGCTCCACTCCCGGCCCGGATATGGAGCTGCTGTCGCCGCCGCTGCGCGACGTGGACTTGACGGGTCCCGACGGCTCCCTCTGCAACTTTGCCACAGCGGACGACTTCTATGATGACCCGTGTTTCGATTCCCCGGACCTGCGCTTCTTCGAAGACCTGGACCCGCGCCTCGTGCACGTGGGCGCACTCCTGAAGCCAGAGGAACACTCACACTTCCCTGCTGCCGTCCATACAGCCCCGGGCGCGCGTGAGGACGAGCATGTGCGCGCGCCTAGCGGGCACCACCAGGCGGGTCGCTGTTTACTATGGGCTTGCAAGGCGTGCAAGCGAAAAACCACTAACGCGGACCGCCGCAAGGCCGCCACCATGCGCGAGCGGCGCCGCCTGAGCAAAGTCAACGAGGCCTTCGAGACGCTCAAGCGCTGCACGTCTAGCAATCCTAACCAGCGGCTGCCCAAAGTGGAGATTCTGCGCAACGCTATCCGCTACATCGAGGGCCTGCAAGCGCTGCTACGCGACCAGGACGCCGCGCCCCCTGGCGCCTCCGCCGCCTTCTACTCGCCTGGCTCGCTGCCCTCCGGCCGCGGCGGCGAGCACTACAGCGGAGACTCAGACGCGTCCAGCCCACGCTCCAACTGCTCCGACGGCATGGTAAGGCTGGAAACCCGGGCTGGAGGAGAAGTGGGGCAGCTCTGGGGTGGAGTTGGGGGGCAAGGGGGGTATCTGGGAAGCATTTCTGACGGCGGAAAGCCAGCACTGTGGAGGGGAGGGTTGGACCGGGACCCTTCCCTGGAGTGGACCTCTGTGTCTTGGGCAACTGTCACTGGGGTGGCCTAGTGTTTTGGGAATGCGCGGTAGAGACGCGATCGACCTGATCGGGAGCGCTGTTAGAACCCTGCTGCGCCGGGGGCTGCTTTTTCTCCACTTATCCCTGTTTCCAAAATGAAGACTTGTCCTCCGCCCTCTATTTGGCCTGACATGCTGCAGACAGCTCCTGTCCACCCTTAACCCACACCAACTCCATTAAGAAGGGCAGGAAACTCGTGGCAGAGACTTAGGGCGTTGGGGAGGGAGACAGAGAGAGTGATGTTCGGGTCCCGCGCTCCTGAGTCGGTCGCTCTTGCCGTTTGCAGATGGACTACAGCGGCCCCCCGAGCGGTGCCCGGCGGCGGAACTGCTACGATGGCACCTACTTCAGCGAGGCGCCCGGCGGTGCGTATTCGCGCCTCCTTCCCACGTTCCCCTTTGAGCTGTCCTGGCTTCCCTCGACACAGGGATTTCCTCCCCCCACCCCACCCCCACACAACCCCATTCTGGAAGATGGCACAAGGAAGAAACACTAAGCCTGTAGCTCCCTCCCTTTTCGCCCCGCGCTCTCGCTGGACCGTCCGGGACAATGGCAGGCCCTCAGTTTCCCGTCTCTCCTAATGCACTGGGACCAGAAGTGGGACAGTTGTCCGAGCCTCAACCGCTGCATACTAACCTACTCCTCCCCGCGCAGAGTCCAGGTCCGGGAAGAGTGCTGCGGTGTCGAGCCTCGATTGCCTGTCCAGCATCGTGGAGCGCATCTCCACCGAGAGCCCCGCTGCGCCCGCGCTTCTGCTCGCGGATGCGCCGCCCGAGCCGTCTCCCGGCCCACACGAGGCAGCCGCCACCAACGAGGGCGATCGCGGCGCCCCTACCCCTACCCCTACCCCTGATGCTGCCCCGCAGTGCCCGGTGGCTGCTAACCCCAACCCAATCTACCAGGTGCTCTAAGGGTGTGGACAGCCGTGTCAGAGGACGTCGCTGTCCACCTGTCCGAGGGATGGTGCCCCTAGGGTCCCCTCGTGCCCAAAAGATTGAGCTTAAGTGCCAATCCCCGCCCCCAACCGCGCTTTAAAAGCGACCCCCCGCCCCGCCCCCGGGAGGACAGGCAGGAGAACTGATGAGTTTACGCCTCCAGCACCCCAGGGCAAGGACACGGTCCTTTTTTCTCCTACGCAGCACCCGCTGCGATGACCTTGATGCGTTCCTCCGTGGCCCGGAGTTGATCCTGGAGGGGCCAGGCCCTTCCTCATCCCCACCCATTTCCCCCAGGGGAGGTGGGGCCCTCGCAGACCTAAGCCCGGTCCCTGGACGCCCGGGTCCCTTATGCAGTCGCGGCCTCTCCTTCTGCAGGCTCTGGGGACCTGAGCTCTTTCCCACCACCAGCGCGCTGCGCTCCTCTCCCAAGTGTAACAAGTATAAGGGTAACCACTCCCACTTCCTGTTCAGGACCACTTTTTGTAATACTTTTGTAATCTATTCCTGTAAATAAGAGTTGCTTTGCCAGAGCAGGAGCCCCTAGGGCTGTATTTATCTCTGAGGCATGGTGTGCGGTGCGAAAGGGACTTTGTATGTTTATACCAAAAGGGGGCGAGCCGCAGGCGCTCGCTCGGGTGTTCAAATAAAAACGCTAATTTATACCGCGGTGGCTCTGGCTTTCCCTAGGGATAAGGGCAGAATATTGCCCCACAGGAACATCCACAAGCTGGGCCCGCTGTACAGCAACTGGTCCTGTAGGCAGGTGGCAAGCGGATTGCAACAGGGATCCTAGGCCAGGAGAAGGCAGGGAGGAATTCAGGTGTCTCCAGTATTTGGGGGAGGTTCCTACCACCGCGCTGAACATCGTCACACACAGGTCAGTGCTTTTCACGTCAGATGCATATCAGAATAATCTGACTAGCTCACTATTTTTATAAAGAGATCCATACCTGGCCCCATCCCCCAGAAATTCTACTTTAATGTAGCTACTTGCCCCAGATACCCCAGATATTGGTATTGGTATATTTCAAACGCTTCCCAGGTGGTTCTGAAGTACATGTGAGGTTGAGAGCCTCACTTAACCATTCAGAGGGTGAAGCTAGAAGGATCACTGGGAAGTCGTAGCCCCGGGTGCCCCTGGGAATCATCGTGGGAACAGAGGATGTGGTAGGATGCTCACAGCATTCTGAGGAGGCACTAAATAGATGCAAAGGGGCACAGTAAGCTGTGTGGTACTTACAGGCTCTTAGTGATAGGTCTAACCACAAGTGGACATCACTGATGGTAGACAGGTACCGATGCTGCTACTCAGCCAGTAACCCAGCGCATAGAGCATGCTGGCACTGTCGGGTCCGGTAAGACCCAGGACCTGCATCACCACGGGTGGTGTAGCTGCTCTCCTCAAGATATGAACACTGTGCAACAGAGGAGGGGCCACTGATCTAGCCGAGGTGACGGCAAAGGCTCTACAGAAGACACTTCAGCTGTGTCTTGAGAAACAAGAGGAAACAACCCAGTGCTCACAGACCCACACACAACCACAGGAGAGAGATCATCACATATGCGTGCACGCGCGCACACACACATGCACTCAGAGGCACTTCTGCCTCCCGTCCTCCCCTAGAAGGGCAGAAGTTCCTCTCTAGTTGTAAGACACCCCAACCTCACCCTCTAACACACATACACTTGCCACCAAGCCCTCCGTGCTTCCTAATCCCTCCCTTACAGACCCTTTCCCCCCTGAAAACCTTGCAAACCCGCGTCCAGGGCTCTGATCACTACGTGGGGCTGGAGCACTGACACATGCAGGCAAGACGTGATGCCAGGGGGAAGGGCTTCGTTCGGTCTCTGAGGGTCTGCTCCCTGCTCCCCCAGCACAGTCTCCCTGCGGAGCCGCCAGAGTCGCCGTGTTACTAATGCCCTTCAGCTTTTCTTCTGGCTGCTTCCCCAGATGTGCCATGGGGTTCCTTATACTTCTTTGAAACCCTTTATGCTGGAAGAAAATAAGAGACCAGTGGACATAGTTCCTGCCTCAGGAAGCAACCAGGCATTTGGGAAAATCATATCTTTTAGCAGCTGGTTACCTTATGATGAATTAAGTGCTATGTAGGGGTGTATGTGGCAGAGGAACATGGTAGGAACTGGAGGTATAGATAAGCAGGTTGCCCCTAGTAAGAAACTTGAAGGAGTTGGTCAAGAAAGAGGAGTCAAGATAGGACGCTCCAAGCTGAGGAAGCCATAGGCGCAGAGCCCCAGAGGTGACAGAAAGCAAACTGTGCCTTCACAGAACCGAAACTGCTCACAGGAAGGAATCAATGGTGAGATGGGGACAAAGCAGAGGCAGGTCCACAATGGGCCTCATTTGGGCTTTATCCCGAAGGCAGTAATGAGTCCTAGAAGAATCTAAACAGGGGAAGGATTCAAGTTAATCTATAAGAAAGGCCAATCTGGGCTGGCAGAATGCATAGGGTGGGAGACATATCGGGGGCCACCAGAGGCCACAGAGGGGACATAACATGGCCTGAACTGGGGCGGCGACTGGCGATGGGAGAGAACACATGGGAGTGAGGACAGTTGTGCCAGATAAAGTGTAGGTGTGAGGGCATGGTGGAGACTCTTAAAGGCGCAGTCCTTACACTCACACAGCCTAAAACCCACTGGGAAATAGCCATTCGCCAAAGAACCAGGTAGACGGGTGCACTGCTATAAAGGCTGAGAGGCACTATAAGGTAGAGAGCATGATGAGAGACGACAACGGGATGTGAGAAGGTAACCAGGCGGAGAGAGGAGGAGGCAGAGTTTCTGTACTGAAGGAATCGATCACAGACATGAAGAGGGCCCCAGGAGCCTCCAGGGAGCCAGTGTGCAATGAGAAAGAGGCGTCCCATTCCGAAGGGTGTGGTTCAGCTTGTTGGGCATCTTTCTACAAAGCAAAAGGTCACCAGCTCAATTCCTGGTCATGGCACACGCCTGGGTTCGGTCCCCCAGTCGGGATGCGTGCAGGAGGCAACCGATTGATGTTTCTCTCCCTCTCTCTAAAAATAAATAAGATCCTTTTAGAAAAGATAAGGTGTCCTTCTTTCCCAAGGACACTGCTGTGCACCAGGGTTGGTGGCCAGGCAAGCCACAACTGGCCCTCAGCCTCCACTCACCTCTCCAGCCAGGTGCACTTAACAACCTGCACAATTCTTCACATGTGTAGGGGGGTCCTAACGAAGGGAGGAAACAGGAGAAGACATGAATGAGGCTCTGGTTTGCTTCTGAGTGGGCAGTGGTGCCACAACAGAGATGGAGACCTCAGAAGCAGCAGCAGATATGGGGACAGATTTAGTCCAGCATACTTTCAGTTTTAGTGACAGAAATCCAGTTTCAACTGGCTTAAAGCCCAGAAGAGACGTGTTGTGAGGATATGGGGCAGCTCACATGTGGGAGAGCTTCCATGGCCTGGAGGGTGGGGCTGGAGCCCCTCCTGCCCGTTTGTACATTCCCCTTCTTGCCTCTGGTTGGCTTCACTCTCTCCCTCCATGTTGCTTTTCTCCAGCAGCCCAGGGATTACCTTGGATCTCACCATCAAACACCAGTTAGAAAATCCCCAGGGAAAAACTCCAACTGGACCAACTTAAGTCATGAGGTAGGACTTGAACCCAGGCAGAGGGGCTCCAGAGACTGCACCCTCAGCTGCCTTGCTCTGCGGCTTCTACAGAGCAAGTGAGGAGGGAGGACAGTCAGGAAGGAGGAAGCAGCTGGAGACTGGATCACCCCACAAATGATGGGATTTGAGGTCCTGGCATGCCCCTCACCTCACCAGTCACTGCCCCAGTTCAGGCCATGTTATGTCTCTTCTGTAGCCTCTGGTGGCCCCCTGATATGTCTCCCATCCTCTATGTCTCCCTGGTGGTGGCAGGGTTGGGGGTGGAATCTAGCTGAGCCCAACCCATCTGCAGTGTAGATGAAATGTCCTTTGCTCTTGGGGCCATTTTTACCTGGGCTGGATCTGAGGAAACATTGGGGCATGCTTTCCATAGTAACGTATTTTTATGTCTCTACATGTGTGTGCTCATACAATAGCACACGTGTGCCTAGAGCACACCCCCAGAGGCGGATGCACCATGACGTTTGAGCTGCAGGTCCTCTCCCTTGCATGAGCCCATTAAGACCCTGGGGAAAGCCCCAGAAATATGTTTCTGTGGTCTGGTTTCTTTTCTAATTTGCCAAAGTAAATTATTTAGGCCGATTGGTGATGAACAGGGTCTGGATTCTGACTTCCCTCTTGTCTTGGATGGCGTGTGTGGGTGTGCTGGTGTCCTCTGCAAAGGTATACATTTTGTCTGGGTTTAGTGGAATATATCTCCAATAAATGGTACATAACAACAGAAGCAATGACAGTGAACAATGAAATAAAATGATTCTGACATTGACAAAATAATTTTACCCCCAAAATATATTTGGATCATACCAAAAAAAGTCTACTAAAAGAGAGATAACTTTTGAATGGAATTATTGAAAAGACTTTTGCATTGTTTGATAATCCAATCAATGAAAAAGAGTGAACTGTATGAACACATTGGAGAAAGAAAAAGGTTTTGCTGGTTTAATACAAAATACTAACAGCAAGAAAGTCAGCAAAACCATAATATGACAGTGAAATCAGACCTCAATGTCAACAAACATTTTAATGAACACTGTCAGTTTAAAATCATTTAAAAATTAATCGCCACACAAAAAACTCAAGATACCTTGAACTCTAAAAAGTTCACAGGCGAAAGAAACTTGACGGAGTTTCCCCCAATTTGACACCAACCCTAAAACCGTACATGCCATTTCCGATAGAGCGGCGAGTCTGAAATAGGCTCCCCTAAATGATCAAGGATACAAAGCAAGTTTTGATCAACCATGTTGAAGGAAAGACTGCATTATCTGAATTGTCTCTCAGTCCTCTGTGTAGAAAATGATATTATAAAACCAATAATGAAGAAGAGGCAATAGAACGATGCAGCCGGCCAGATGCAGTGGAAAGGAGGGGGCAAGACCGGCAAGGGAAAAAAAAAAAGAGGGGGAGGAAGAAGGATGAGGAGATGAGGTGGAAGAAAGACAAGGAAGATGATGGTGCTTCCCTGACCAGTGTGGCCCAGTTGGTCGGACATCCTCTGGCAAAGCAAAAGGTTGTGGGTTCGATTCTCAGTCGGGACTGGTCCGAGTTTCTGTCCGTCTGTTTCTCCCTCCCTTCCCCCCTCTCTGTGAATAAATACTTTTTCTTCAATGATGGTGCTAATGATGAAGAAAAGTCCATCCTAGCTCAGTTTTTTCTCGTATATAAAATACATAAATCCTCTGCACACAATCCACTACTATTAAAGGAAAAAAGATTAAAATGTGAGGCTGTGTGATATTTGTTTCTATACCATACAGGGTCATTTTTGCATAGTTATTCTTTTTTCAGGCAACATTTAACAGCAGGTTTTAATTCATGGAGAACTCTCCCAATATCAGGAGAGAGTGAGTCCCAGCCGAAGTCAGTGGCTACATAATTCGTGGGATCGAGACCCGGCTGTGCGGCTGACCAGCTCTGAGACATTGGGCACGTGGCTTAAGCCGAGGTCCCCAACCTTTTCGGCACCAGGGATCGGTTTGTGGAAGACAGTTTTTCCATGGTGGTTGGGGTGAGTGTGGGGGCGGGGACAGAAGGTGGAGCTCAGGCCGGGCAGGGGCGTGGGAAACAAGAGGCGGAGCTCAGGCAGTAATACCGGTGGTGTCCAGGGACGGGGAGGAGGGAGGTTGGGACCTCTCGCTTAATCCATCTGGACATGGGCCTTCTTTCTGTGGCACAGATTAGTGAGTTAAAAAGGTATGTTCTTAAATTCTTTAGTAATTCACTCAAAGCATTTCAGAGAAAGAGATAATGAAGTAGGTCTTCCACGGACAAGGAAACTGGAACCATGACAAACAGATTTTTCTCAGCATAAGCCAATAATTTATAGCCTCCTGCTTCACTAGCCCCCCTTTTATTTTTCTCAATGTCTTCTTGAGATATAATTCATATGCCATAAAATTCACCCCTTTAAAGGGTCCAGTTCAGGGGTTTGTACCGTATTCCCAACGTTGTGCAACCATCACCACTGTCACTCCAGGACACTTTCGTCACTGCCACAAGAAACCCACACCCATTGGCAGTCAATCCTCCCGTGCCTCCTCCCCCCGGCCCCCGGGGGAAGCACAAATCTATTTCATCCCTCTGGACGTGCTCACTCTGGACAATGGAATCACACACTATGTGGCTTGTTGCGTCTGGCTTCTTTCACTTAACGTAATGTTTTCAAGGTTCACCCCCGTTGTAGCATTTATCAGTACCTCATTCCTTTATGCAGCTGAATAATACTCCATTGTATAGGCACATCACACTTTATCCATTCATCCGTTGATAGATATTTGGGTTGTTTCCATTTTTTAGCTCTTATAAATTATGCTGCTATGAACACTGACCTACAAGTTTTTGTGTAAACATATGCTTTTGATTCTTTTGGGTATATGCCTAAAAGTGGAACTGCTGGGTATATCATAACTCTGTGTTTAAATTTTTGAGTAACTGCCAAAGTTTCCCCCAAAGCAGCCACACCATTTTGCGTTCCCGTCAGCAGTGTGTGAGGATTCTAATTTCCCCACATCCTCCACGGCACTGCTACTGTCTTGTCGTTCTAACCACCTGGTGGGTGCAAAGTGGTATCTCACTGCGGTTTGACTTGCGTTTTCCTAATGAGTGATGGCACTGAGCATTTTTTCCCTGTGCTTACGGGTCGTTTATATACCTTCTTTGGAGAATTTTCTTAATATATTTTATTGATTATGCTATTACAGTTGTCCCATTTCCCCCCTTTACTCTCCACCCTCTCCCACCCACATTCCCCCCCTTTAGTTCATGTGTCATAAGTTCTTTAGCTTCTACATTTTCCACACTATTCTTGCCCTCCCCCTGTCTATTCTCTACCTACCATCTATGCTACTTATTCTCTGTACCTTTACCCCCTCTCTCCCCACCCCACTCCCCTGTTGATAACCCTCCATGTGATCTCCATTTCTGTGGTTCTGTTCCTGTTCTAGTCGTTTGCTTAGTTTCTTTTTATTTTTGTTTTAGGTGTAGATGTTAATAATTGTGAGTTTGCTGTCATTTTACTATACGTGTTTTTTTAATCTTCTTAGATAAGTCCCTTTAACATTTCATAAAATAAGGGCTTAGTGATGATGAACTCCTTTAACTTGATCTTATCTGAGAAGCACTTTATCTGCCCTTCCATTCTAAATGAAAGCTTTGCTGGATAGAGCAATCTGGGATGTAGGTCCTTGCCTTTCATGACTTGGAATACTTCTTTCCAGCCCCTTCTTGCCTGCAAGGTCTCTTTTGAGAAATCAGCTGACAGTCTGATGGGAACTCCTTTGGAGAATTTTTAAAGATCCTTTGTCCATTTTAAAATCAGGTTATTTGCCTCTTTACTGTTGGGTTGTGTATTCTTTTTTTTTAAGATTTTATTTATTTATTTTTAGAGAGGGAAGGGAGGGAGAAAGAGAGACAGAGAAACATCAATGTGCGGTTGCTGGGGGCCGTGACCTGCAACCCAGGCATGTGCCCTGACTGGGAATCGAACCTGCGGATACTTTGGTTCACAGCCTGAGCTCAATACACTGAGCTATGCCAGCCAGGGTAGGTTGTGTATTCTTTATACATTCCAGATACAGACCCTCATCAGGCAGATGGTTCGCAGTGTTCTCTCCTGTTCTCTGGGTTGTCTCTCCACTTTCTGGATTGTGTCTTTCGAAGTACAAAAGCCTGTTTTTCTGTATTTTGGTAAAGTCTAACATGCCTATATTTTTCTTCTGCTGCTTGTGCTTTGGGCATTATATCTAAAAAACGATTATCTAATCCAAATTCGTCTAAGAGTTTTATAGTTTTAGCTCCTACATTTAGGTATTTGGTCCATTTTTAGTCCATTTTTTTTGTACATGGGACGATGAATGGGTCCAACTGCATTATTTTGTGTGTGGATATTCGGTTATCCCCACATCATTTACGTTGACAAAATTTTCCCCATTGGGCTGTCTGGGCGCCCTTGTCAAACATCAATTGGCCATAAATATATGGGTTTATTTCTGGACTCTCAATTTCATTCTATTGATCTATATATCCATCCATATGCCAAATACATCATCTTGATTCCTAGAGCTTTGTCGTAAGTTGACACAAGAAGGTAAGTCCTTCAGCTTTTTTCTTCTTCACGATTGTTGTAGCTATTCTGCGCCCCATGCATATCACGATTGAATCTTCAGGCAGACCTGTCCTGGTGGCGTCTTTAAGAACCTTGAAATATTGAAGCTGTAAATCGGCATGAAAATTTAAAGTAGGTGCTTTTTGGTGCACAGAAAAGATGACTTTTTCATTTTTACTTATCTTTGCTGTAGCTTTTGTAGAATAACTGTTGTTTCATTCACTGAACATCATTCTGTAATTGCCAAGAGTTGCAACTGTCTTTGTTAGCATTATGAATACTTCTGAGTAACTATAACTGATTTAAAGCATTACACAGGAGTGTCAGGCAGCTAATAAAAATATTAGGCTAGTTTCCCTGGACTTTTCATGTTTATAATATTTGTCAGCTTTTTGAAATTGGCATCTGGTCCTGATTACTTTTCTAAGTCTAAATAAACATTCTCTTTTGTACCCAATTTTCTATTCTTTTTTTTTAAGTGACTCCCATCCTGGCTGGGTGTTCCAGTTGACTGAAGCATCGTCCCACATGCCAAAAGGTTGTGGGTTCGAGCACTAGTCAAGACACATACCTACGTTGTGGGTTCAGTCCCCAGTTGGGGCACACATAGGGGGCAACTGATCAATGTCTCTCTCTCTCTCTCTCTCTCTCTCTCTCTCTCTCTCTCCCCCTCCTTACTCTCTCTCTCAAATCAGTAAACATATCCTCCGGCAAGGATCAAAAAAGAAAGTGACTCCCAAACGTTTAAACTTGAGGCCCCACAAAACCTGGACCCGCCCTGCCCGCTGAGGCTGACGGTGCTTACCACCAGCCTGACTTGCACCAGGTGCCCACCAGGAGGCGCACACACGGGAGAACCCACGAGACTGCTATCAAAGGAGTCGGAGAGGGAAGAAGAGCCTTGGGACAGCCTCACACCTCCAGCTGCTTCTAGGAGGACTCAGTGGCCCCTGTCCAGCCCTGGGGACACCCTTGCAGAAATGCCCATGCCCTCCTTCCTTCCTGGCACATCCACACCACTGACATCCTCATGCATCTTTCATCACAGCCATTGTTTCCCACTCCCCCCCTCCCATCTTCCCCAAAACCAAGCCTAGGCAGGGCGACACTCTGCCCCTTGGGCCACACTGACACTTTGAGAAACAGCAGGAGATCAAGAGGTTAAGGGCTGATCACAAAGTTTGGAGGGGTGGGCAGTCCAAGGGAAGAGAAATAAGGGAAGGAGGGGAAGTTCAGTGAGAGACACTATCTCGTGTAATCCTCACAAATTATTATTTCCTTTATGCAGATGAGGAAAGAGAAGCTTAGAGATTAAAAGTGACTAGGTCACACAACTAGTAAGCAACAAAATGATACCTGTAACCAAATCTGTCTAGTCAGTGGTTCTCTTAACCGGAGGACATTTTACCCCCCAGAGGACATCTGGCAGTGACTGTAGACCTCGGTTGTCATGACTGGGGAAGGGGTTCTACCGACATCTAGTGGGTAGAGGCCAGGAATGGTGCCGAACACCCCACGATGCACAGGACACCCACGACGACCAAGGATTATCTGGTCCAAATGCTGATAATGCAGAATAAGAAACCCTGGCCTAGCACTTCCCCAGAGTATTCTTCACCGTGGCCCCTTTCTCGACTTCCCCGGGTCTGAGAGATCTGGGATCCACTTGCCCAGTGGCTTCAGGAAGAGACAGCTCTACACCTACCCATTCCCAGGTTCGGTACCAGGGTCAGTGCTCAAGCTACAGGTCTAGCAACCAAAGTCCCTAATTTCCCACTCTGGCACCTTTAGGTTCACTCTCCCCTGTCCATCAAAGGGAGGCATTCCTGTGTGGGGAGAAAATGCCTGTCCTATTGCTTACTGTAACCTCAAAGCCTACCGTCAGTACGCAGGTTGGGTTAGCTTCTAGATGTGGCCACAAGATGGCACTCTAACCCATCAAGAATGCTAACGCTCTGGGCCTGGGAGAGCAGCATATACTTTGTGCCAGCCTGGACAAAGGCCTGGAGGCTGGTCTTGGGCCAGTTCCAGAGCCCAGCCCGACTAGATCAAAGGCCTGCAAGTGCCAGGTGTGAGGACACAGGCCAAACTTGGCTTCAGGACTCCCTTCGCCTTTTTTCTAGTGCAGCCCAAGTTCATCCTCTCAGCCACTCCCACCGCTGATCTTACTGGACCCCGACAACCCCTCCCCTCCAGTCTAAACAAGAGAAACTCCAGAGCTGAGGTGTTAAGAATATAGAGATTGTTGCTATTCATATACAAAAAATAAAGAAATTGAGGCATAGAAGAAATGAGTAATTTGCCCAGGGTCACAGCTAGTCAATGGTGGAGCTGGGATTTGAACCCAGGCAGTCTGGTTCTATGCTCCTAGCCACTGAACCCCACCACCTGTTTGGTAGTACACTGCCCCCAGCCCAGGCTACTGATCCCAAAGACCCTGGTATGGTACCACAAGATTTCCTCTCTGCAGAGGAGGAGGAAAATGGCTACGGGTAAGGGCAGCGCTGCTCAAAAATGGAAAGGAGTGAGGTTCTCAGCTGGGCTGCGGGTCTGTGGTTAGCGGCTGTGGCTGAGAAGCCAAGGCTCCATCAGCAAGTCCTCCTCTCACTCTCATTTCTCTGGGGCCTTTGTCCTTCCTTTACTGTGATGCCTTCTTGGTTTTTCTGGGCTTTCTGCAAATGCCAGCCTTCTTACAGTGTGAAGAGGAAGTGAGAAAAGAGACTTTTACATCCCTGCTTGGGATAGAGAAGGTGGGGGACACTCTTTGAGGTCTGGGCTGGGAGTGTCATGAAAGAGGAAGGTGAGAATCCTGAAGTGGGACAGTGTGGGGCACCTGAGAGGCAGCTCCCCTCTCCCACCTGGGAGGCTCTCCTCACTGAGCCTTCTCTGCTTGCCTCACAGCAGGTTCTGGGGTGTGATGGATGCCCTCTGACACTCCCCTTCCCTCCAACCACTACCTGCCTCTTTTTCCAGCACATCCGCCGGGGCCAGGCGTGACCAGAGCTCCTTCCCCATATTAGGAGCCTGTCGCCTCTCTCCACCTCTCCCCCTTCTTCTCCACCATCTGGGGCACACTTCAGATCCCCACTGTGACTCACCATGGGGTAGTGGCTTCAGTGGGCTCTGCACCAGCTCCCTGAGAGACCCTGGTTAAGGCCCTCCCCCTGATTCAGCCTCAGTTAAGGGCTCTAGACAACTATGGCCTCTGATACTGGGATTCTAGGACCCTGACCCCTCTCCTTTCTCAAACTAGCCAGCCTTTACTGAGGAGCTCCTGTGTTCTGGGTACTGTGGAGGAAAGCCAACAAGGAGCATCCCTGGAGGGACTGATAGTCACTTTTTGGAGATGAGCTGGAGGGAAGGATGGGGAGTCATACTCCCATGGCACGTGGTTCTGCAGGAGAGGGAAGGGATGGAGCCCTGAGCCCCTGTGGCTGGCAGAATCACAGAATGCTGCCTGGGGGTTGGAGAGCTGTGAACATCTGGCTGGAAGGAAGGGAAGGTTTGGAAAGACCTCTTTCTCGTCTCTCCCCATCTTGGTTTCTCCCAGCCAGGTGTATGTGCGTATGTCTCCATCTCTCTGTGTCTATCTTCTTCTCTTCCCTCTGGGGCATCCATTTCTCTGTTTTGTCACTTTGTTGGATTGGGGCAGAGTTTTCTGAGAGCCTGGGTCCAGGAGGTCTGAATTTGGGCCAGGCTGAGGCCTCTTTATGGTTAGGGGTTGGTGCTCACTGGTCAGAGTGAGAGGAAAACTCAAAAGCACTCTCGCCCTTGCATTATTCTGAGAGTGCAGGGGAAATAGCTCCCATTTAGAGGAATAACACAGATCAATCACTGGAGAGAGGACTGGCCCCATACGCCAACCTTCTCTTTAGCTCTGCCCGTCTCCACCCTTGTTTCTGCCCTGACTCTGCCTCTCTCTGTCCTGCCTCTTGTCCTGCTCTCTCTCATCTCTTGCTCTGCCCTTGGCCTTTCTCCACCATCTCCACTCCTCCAAATCTTTCCCCCACCACACACAGATTTCCCTGGGGCCAGGCTGGGATTCCCCTGGCAAAGCGAGGAGAGAGATACCTGCAGCACAGCCTGTGTCCCCAGGCCCGCAACAGTGTCCGCAGGTCAGTGTCAAGGGACAGCTGTCTGCACAGTTAGCAAGTGCCGACAGGTAAATAAGAGCTTCGTGTCTTCTTAATTAAATCGCCCTTTGCTCAGGCAGTCTTGTGTTCGATTGAGCTAGGCTGAGATCGATAAGTCTCTTTCCCGGCACAGCCACCCCTGGAGCTGGGCCTGACCTTCCTAGCTCTGTCCAGGCCCACCTGCCCACCGTCCCACCGCCGACCACACCCCAGCTGGAGAGACCCTCGAGAGCAGGGTCTCTTGTGCTCCTGTGCCTGGGACAGAGCCTGGAACCAGCAAAGGAGTGATTGCTCAATTGAGTAAACTGAGGCAAACTCGGGTCAGGAAGGCTTGGAGACCACAGCTGCAACTCCCACCCCCACGACTATCTTTGAAGCTGTAGCAGTTACAGCAGGCAGCTGCTCCCATCTAGCCCTCAGGAATGGAATCAGCTTACCAACCAGGGTAGCTGAAGTCCTACAGGGAGAGGGGCAATTGTCAACATTCAGGACCACCTTCTGACCTGTAAGGGCAGAATGCCCTTCCCATAAGGGATCTCCACTTAAGGATCCAGCGCTAGTGTGGGAGGATCAGTGGGCGGGGTCCACATGGTAGAATGTGTGGCATTCACGAGAGACTAGGGTCAGGCTAGAGTATGAAGGTCCCGGGGCCAGTAAGGGGTGGAAACAGGTAAATAAGCACCCAGGACTATCGGATTGTTAGTAGAGAGCTTAGAGGACGCATGTGTGTTGTACGTATGGGGGTGGAGGGAAACTTATTTGTGGGTCCCGGGAAACATGTGAGAGGGTACCTTTGAAAGGATCATGTAGGCTCCAGATTCCGTGACAAGGGTCAGCGTTAAAGGGTTGCTTGCAACGGCTAATACTGGTCAAAGTCAAGGTGTCTCTCCTACCGGTTTCCGTTCACTAGAGGATAAGATAGTCCCTAGTTTCAAAAGAGAGGGGTGTGGGCAGAAGCCTTTTTCACTCCGGTCTGACCCTGGGACACTGGCCTAGACCTCTCCCAGGGCCCTCCCGAAGCGAGTGGCACTCCCCTGGGGCGGAGCGTCGGCGGGTCTCCCTGGAGCTGCAGGAGCCCTGTAGGGCGGGCGCCCCCAGCGCCGGGGTTGAAGGAGGCCCGGCTCCGCGCGGGACTGGGAGGGGGGCGCGGAATCAGGGCTTTTTAGGACCCAGCGCGGCACCTCCCTCCGGGGGCGAGTGCGGCTGCGCGCGCTGTGTGCCCGTGTCCGGAGAGCGGCGGGCTGGACGCGGACCGCGCGAGCGAGCAAACGAGCTAGAGAGCAAGCCAGCCAAGCAGCAGCCCGGGCGGCAGCAGCGGCGCGGCGGCGGGGCCGCTCCGCGCCTTTCTTCCCCGGCCTCGCCTAGCCGCGCCCCGACCCACCACCCCCGCCTCCCGGGCCCGACCACCGCAGCCCCCTCGCCTCGGCCGGCAGCGCCAACCGCTTGTCTGAAGCGGGGCGCGGAGTGCGGGGCGCAGAGGCACCGAAGCCAGTGCCCGCCGGCCCCGCAGACCGTATCCAGCCTGGAGAACCCCTGCCGGGCCCCACACAGCTCCACAGCAGTCCGGGAGCTGTCCCTTCAGCACCGCAGCCGGAGCCGGAGTCCGAGCGCAGCCCAGCGGAACCGCAGCTTGAGCCCGAGCGCACCGAGCGCAGCGCTCCACCGCAGCCGCACGGAGCAACGTTCCCGGCGCCCCTGTCCAGGGGGCCCGCCATCTCCTTCAAGAGGCGGGGAGAAGGAGCGAGGAGGGCGGGCAGGCGGGCAGGCGCGCCCGCCTCCGGGGGGAGCAGGCAGCCAGGCAAGGAAAAAGGGAGGGGGCCGGAGCCCGCCCTGCGCCCCTAGCTGCAGCCCGGCCACGCAGGGAGGAAGGCAGCGGGCATCCATCTCCCCCGCGTCCAGAGCGCGCTGCAGCGACCACCGCACAACAGAGCGCGAATTTCCTGGCCCCTTCTCCCTCCTCCCCCTTCCGGGGGCTGATCTATCTGTCCGGCCCTGGGAGCAGCTGACCTTACCTACAAAAGCTTTGTGTCGATTTCTACATTTTTCCCGCTGAGATGGGGATGGGAGCCCGGTCCCCCCACCCTCTTTTCCCTCCGCCCAGGTCTCGCCGCTGAGCGCCGCCCCCCTCCCCCCTCCCTCCCTCCCTTCTTCCTTCCCTCTCTCCCGCCCTTCTTTCCTCCTCTGCCTCCTCCGCAGCCGGACCAGCTCTCTCCTACATCTGGCGCCTAGAGACCCTTGGGATCCTGCACACACTCCCCCGGACCGGCAACCGACAGAAAGCGCCCTGAGGGGCTTGCGTTGCTCTTGGGGTTGCCAGAGCCGCGGTCCTCTGTACCCCCCGACGGCTGGGGGGAGGGGGGAGGAGGCTGCGCGCCCCCCTCCCCGGCACCAACTCCCCCTGGCGGCTGCTCCCATGGGTGTCGCTGGGCCGCGCCATGCCTAAGGGGGCGCCGCGATGGGCCAAGGGGACGAGAGCGAGCGCATCGTGATCAACGTGGGCGGCACGCGCCACCAGACGTACCGCTCGACGCTGCGCACGCTGCCCGGCACGCGGCTCGCCTGGCTGGCAGAGCCCGATGCCCACAGCCACTTCGACTATGACCCGCGTGCTGACGAGTTCTTTTTCGACCGCCACCCGGGCGTCTTCGCGCACATTTTGAACTACTACCGCACGGGCAAGCTGCACTGCCCCGCAGACGTGTGCGGGCCGCTCTACGAAGAGGAGCTGGCCTTCTGGGGCATCGACGAGACGGACGTGGAGCCCTGCTGCTGGATGACTTACCGCCAGCACCGGGACGCTGAGGAGGCGCTCGACAGCTTTGGCGGTGCGCCCCTGGACAACAGCGCTGACGACGCGGACGCCGACGGTCCTGGAGACTCAGGCGACGGCGAGGACGAGCTGGAGATGACCAAGCGCCTGGCACTCAGTGACTCCCCTGACGGCCGGCCTGGCGGCTTCTGGCGCCGCTGGCAGCCTCGCATCTGGGCGCTCTTTGAGGATCCCTACTCATCCCGCTACGCGAGGGTAAGTGCCGACGAACCCATCAGAAGATGGGGCGGGAGTGTATTCCAGAACTGGCACCTAGGGAGTCCGAACTGAAAGGGGTGCGTGTGGCATGTGTGTGTGTGCACATACGTGTTCATGTGTAAGAGGGTGACTAGTTTTGTAGATACGTAAGGTCTGTGTTTCCAGATTTAATACGTATGAGCACATACAAATGGGTGTGTTAGTGTGTGAGTAGATTGTGCGTGCCTATTCATGTAAGTGTGGCCGTGTATATTTGGGTGGGTAAAGAGTGTGAGAATTAGTGAGCATGTGTATATGTTTGAGTGTGCAAGAGTGCCTGTGCATCATGTTTGTGTCTCTGCAGATGTACATTGTGAAGGTCTGATTTGCCCTTTGGATTTTGGTGTGGGGAGAGAGGCTGGGCACCCTTCTCCCCAGGTAAGGGTATCTGGAGCCAGCCAGGGCCCGCAGACAAGGGCCCGAGGTCCGGCTCTGCTGCTGGAGGCAGACCCCTATCCCCAGCGAGCGACCTCAGGCCATTCCGAGGGGGTGGGCAGGGGGAGTCTTTATGGCTAATCACTACAATAGCGTGGTAGGTGGTCTAGGACTGGGTGGTGGGGTGGTGGGTGTGATTCTTCTGAAGCCTACCCCTGGGAGGGAGCCTGTTCTTTCTTGTCAAAAGGACAGAGTATTGGAGGGGCCCCTGGACTGAATGCCTCTGGGGCCTGTCAGGAGTAGAGAGAGGGTCGAAAGGGAGGGGGCACCAACAAGGAGAGGGTCTGTGAGAGGTGGGTGTGTCTTCGTCGGCCACTCCCCTTTCCTGATAGCCTCATGTGCTTGTTACAGAGGAGGAAGGGCACCCTGCTGCTGACCTTGGCCCCTCAGGTGGCCTCTCTGGATCAGTTTTCTCCTCTGCAAAATAGGAGAGGGAGGTCTGGTGAATTCTAAGGGTTTTTGCTACTTAAGCCCAAAAGGGAGGCAGCAGTAGCAGCCACCTACTTTGTAAGAGACACCCCTCGCCTTCACGGGACTCTGCCCTCAGGCCTGCAGGGAGCCTAAGGCATGAAGGGGAGGGTCAGAGATAGGAGTTTAAAGGAGAGCCCCTCCCTCGTCCAAACCGTTCACCCCCCCCGCAGACCTCTGCCTCTGGCCACTCTGCTCGCTGCTCTGTTCCTCATGCCTTCCCTCCTGCCCACCAGAACTGGGAGGGGAGGCTGGGGTAAGGGAGGGGGCAGGAGGGTCTGCCCGGTTGCTGAGGATCAGTGTGGGAAGGGGACTTGGGGCCACCAAGGTGCCCCGTAGGCAGAAAAAAGCTGTGTTTAGGCGCAGGCCTAGTAGATGTGTTACTGAAATAAAACACTCAGTGTTTTCTTTAGTGTCCTTTAAGGAGAGAGCGGCAGGTCAGAGTGTTATATAGTAAATCCTAGAACAAGATATGTATGGGGGGCTGATAGGAAGAGAGCTAACCCCCTCGTTTTGGCACTGAGGACCCTGCCCAAGGTCACCAGGGAGCTAGAGCAGGGCCAGAACTAGGTCTCCTGGGACCTCATGCTCTTTAGAGCTGGCCACCTTGGGCTCAGCTTTAGGGCTCTGACCTGCGTCCCTGAGTTTCAGAATTGGCAGGGGTCCTGTGGGGCACGTTCCAGCCCCCTGCCCTGTCCATCTCTTCCCACTGGACATTCCTAGGCGGTGGGGTGGCCGTCACCCGGTGCAGGTACATGGGCTGGCTAGTGTGGTTTGCAGTCCTGTCGGTGTGCACACCTTATAGAGAAGTCCCAATCCCACTGCGTGTCCACGGAAGAGCATACTCGGAGGGAAAAGCTGGGCAGGACAGGGGATGGGGGTGAGTTAGAAGGTGACCCCCCAAGCCTATCCACGCTGCCTTCTTTTGCCAGGAGGCTCACAGAGTCGCTCCAGCATCCTTGGGTGACAGATGAGGACACTGAGGCCCCCAGGGGAAGGGCCTGCCCAAGGGCACACAGGCACTGAGGGCAGAGCCTGGATTAGAACCCAGGCTTCCTACCGCCCTCCGGCAGGCCTAGCTGCATTGCGCTGCCTCTCTGCGGCTCATCTGCGCAGAGACCAGCCGGCTGCGCGCCCTCCCTCCCCCTCCATCTTTGCTCTGCCGCTGCCGCCGTCACCTTCGGTTACCCCTCCCCCCCACCCTCGGGCCCCAAGCCTCCTCAGACTGGTGGGCCGGGATTTACATTTTTATTGTAGAGTCTAGACCAGAGTCCTGTGTGTGTGTGTGACACTGTGTGTGTGAAAGGAACGCGGTATGTGTGAGAGAGTCTGTGTAAGAGACTCTTCAAGTGTGTGAGGAAGACTATATGAGAGTAAGACTGAGTGTGAGACTCTGGGTGTGGTGGGTGTGTGTGTGTGTGTGTGTGTGGTGAGACTGACTGTGTGAGGGTCTGTGTCTTTTGGAATTCTGCGTGAGTGTGAGAGATACGACTGTGTGTGAGAATGAGACTGTAGCAGGGAGAGTGCATATATAAGAAAAAGAGACTCTATGTGTAAGAGAAATACTGTGTGTGCCCGTGTGTGTGTGTGTGAGAGAGATTCTTGGGAGAGGTGTGAGGGACTTGAGGTGAGTGTGAGTGCATTGACGTGTGTGGCCAATGTGAGACTGTATGTGAGGCCGTGTGTGGGGTGGGGAACCCTATGTTGCTGTGTGTGCATGCACGTGACATGTGACAGAGACCTTGTGTGGCCTGGGTGCGAGTGTGCCTTCAGGAGGACGAAACTCCAGACCAGCTTCCTGCCTGCTGCCTCGTTCTCCTGGGACTTCCGAGCTGCCCCAGTGAGCCACTTCGCTCCTCATTTCCCGTCCTCGATAGGAGTGCTCCGGAGCCCCTGCCAGCTGTTGGTGCGTGGCCCCGGCGGGCGGCGAGGCCACCTCACCCAGGCCTTAGCGCTGGCTCTGGAGGACAGGGGCTACTTGGCTGGGGTGGGAGGTCTCATCTGAACTCTCCAGGGGTGACAGTGCTCACCGGAGCAGCTGGTCCCCTGGCCCCTCTCTCCTGCGGTTTTCAGGGTACCCGAGCTGAGGGGCTGCGGGGTGCGGGGATGAGCTTGATGGGATGAGCCCTGCTTGTGTTCTGGGTGCGGGGCGGTGCCCCAGACACACGTGACCGAAAGAGGACGATGGCACTATGCGGTGAGGGCTGTGAAGGGGCTTCCTGGGGCCCTGAGGGTAAGAACTGTGCCCGGGGAGGTGATGCTGGGCCAGGCATTGAGGGGCAAGTAGGAATTAGCCAGCCGGCCAAGGACAACAGCAGTCTGCGCGTGCCATGCCGTAGAGGTGAGGGAGCATGCAGGACTGTGTTGGCGCAGCCGGGGTGGCCCCGACTTGAAACCTGCCCTCCTCCCTCCCCGGGGGGCCAGTGCAGGTCTGAGGCCCTTGGCTGTCCTCGGTGATTTGCATGTTGTCATTGGGAACATCGTTCTGTGTCAGGCCAACAGAGGTCCCTGTGCTAGAGTGTCCTCTGTGTACGTGTGTGTGTGTGGTGACAGGTGACATCTGTCTCCCAGAGTCACTTGACCTTCCAAAATGCCCACAGAAGCCCCACCTCCATCCATACCCACTGCCCATGTCTCCTCCAGCCCCAGGCCTTTGTCGCTGTGCCTTGTCCTGCCCCACCTCCATAGGACCTGATGTAGTCCTACACCTTCTCAGCCCCCCGGGAAGGAATTCTCCTGACAGCGGGGATGAGGAGGTCACCCAGAGACTTCTGTTTCTCCCTTGGGCACCAGGGGACACAGGGCTCTTGAGCTGTGCCTTGGCATGCAGAGGGGTGGGGACAGAGCGGCTACCAGGGCCGTTCTCGGCAGCTCGGAGCCCACTCCCCAGGTCAGGGCCCCGGGTGCGACACAGTGACATGTGGTGGAGACCCATGAGCAGCAGCGAAGGGGCTGGGTGTGTCCCCACCCCAAGTGCTCCCTGCCACAGGGTATGCCCCATTCAATGTCTTTCCCATGATGCTTTACAGGTGTCCTCGTGTGTTTGAGTGGTCCCCCCAAGCCACCCCCAGCTCCCCTCCTTGTAAAGAAAGGCACAAACCCAGCATCTCCTAGTCCAAGTCTCTCAGCCGCTTCACCTCTAAAATGGGCGTAATGATAGAACCCACCCAGAGGGCTGATGAAGGATGAACTGAGGTGATGTGTGGAGAGCCCCGAGTCACAGGGCCTGGCATGCAGTAAGTGCTCCATAAATGTGGGCTGCTGTTATTGCTCCTGTTGGTTGCACGGTCATTCTACTCCAGGACTCTCTGGAGTCCATCCTTCGCCCTCCTGCTTCAGGCCACCGCTGTTTCCCTCAGGCCAGCTTCCTGACTGCTCTCCCACCTCCCCTCCCTGCACCTCCAGTTCTTTCTCCGCTTGAGAGGTCTCTCCACTCACAAATCTGTCAGCTCACCTCCTTGCCTGCTTAAAACCCTTTGGTGCTTCCCTGGCCCGTCCCTGCCAGCCTCTCCAGTCTCCTCCCGCCTGGCTGTCCTCATCCCTCACTGAGCTCCAGCCACCCCGGCTTCATTTCAGTCCCTTGCACGTGCCAGGTCTGCCTGCCTGCCTCAGGGCCTTTGCATATGCTGTTCCTTCTGGAGCACTCTTTCCTCGCCACACCCCTCCTCAGACATCGTTCCTCAGTGATGCCTCTCCTGACTCTGCAGGCTGGGTCAGGATTCAGAACCCCAGTCCTTCCCTTCAGAGAAGCTGTCTCATTTGTAATAAAATGTTCAGCAGCAGCCTTGCTTGATACAGGTTTGTCCCCCCCTGACTCTAGGCTTCTTACACATGCAGTATATTGGGAGCTATTATCACGAGAGGTGAGGAAGCTGAGGCCCAGAAAGGAGTGCTTCAACCAAGGTCACAGTCAGCAGGTTATCTGGGGGGCTGGTTCAGAAACGCAGGTCTGTAAGCCCCCACTCTGTAGCCTGCAAACCCCCATCCACCTTAAGACACCTCCGGGAAGGTTTGGCGCCTGGTGCTCTGGGGCCTGCATCTGCGCTGCTTAGCTCTCGGCAGGAGGTCCTGCATCTGCCAGAAGCTTTGGAGGAGATTAGCTCGAGCCTCCCAATGAGGGAGGCGGGTTGTCTCAGTGGTGGGGGAGGGGCCTGGGGGGGCTCATTTCAGGGCCGCGGCCTGGGCCAGAGAGCGCAGGAACTTCCCAGACAGCCGAATATAGTGCTCCGGCTATTCTGAGCGGTCCCATGACCGGCGCGTTTGCTCTGGACCAAAAGGTCAGGGCCTCAAGCCGCTGCCTCCTGTCAGCCCCCAAGGCCAGCCTGGCCACCCCCTGGCCTGAGCTTTCCTTCCCTGGATGCAGGCTCAGAGGAAAAGGGGGGCCTAAGGAGTTCCAGGGACTGTTGGCTGCCCAGTCCTTATTCAGTGGGGACCACCTTCCACGTACACAGGACTAGTGGAGCAGATGGGTGCTCCCAAGCCACCTCCAGCCACTGTCCCCATCTAGTGGAGGAGAAACAGGCTCAGAGAGGAGAGGGAAAGACACTTCCCCAAGACCACACAGGGAATCAGTGAGACTCAAAATCCACACAGGGAATCAGTGAGACTCAAAATCACAGCCCACGCCTCTTGGCCCGGGCCCTGGGCGGTTGCATTTCCTTTGGTTCTCAGTTTTCCAAGAACACCAGTCGGACCTGTGCTGGTCTCTTACTACTCCCTTTTCTTACCCCCTCAGAGAGGGGGAATAAGCAGTTACCTGCCCTCCCACCTCTCTTCCTCACGCCACCCACAGGGCCCAGCACAACTAGTTGAGACCCCTGAAGGTCGGTCCACCCAGATTGGCCAAAATCTTGTTCTTATCATCCCCCCAGCGGGATTTCCCAGCACCCCCTTCCCTTCTTGAATCACAATGCTAATGGCTACTATTTACTGGAGCACTTACTATGTGTCAGAAGTCTTAAGGGTTTGATTCACATATTCTCATTTAATTCTCCCCGAACTCCTGTGGAACTGTATTACTATTCGAATGCCAATGTCACAGGTGAGGCTGCTGAGCCCCAGAGAAGTTTAGTAACTTATCCAAGGTCACTTTGTACAGCCAGCATTCAGACCTGAATCTGCCCGGCACTGGGCCTCTGTCCGTAACGATGGGTCGTACTGCCTCCTGGCGCCCCCGGGAATGGCGGGGTCTGTGGTTTGATGTGGCCCAGGTGTGCGTGCTTACCTGGTTCCCTCCCTCCCCCACCAAACTCTTTTCCATCAACTCATCGGGCAATCCTGCTCAGCCATTTCTGGCCCCCAAACAGTGGCAAGTGAGGGTTTAGCCTGGAGGGGCTAAGAGAATGTTCTGGCGGCCCCCAGGAAGAGGGTTTTCAGAAGGTGCCTCAACTCCCCCCACCTACAGATTCCGTCTGCATGCAGGGAGCTGGCAGAGAGCTGGGGAAGGATCGAGGTTTCTCTTGCATGAGGCAGGGCATGGTGGGAATGCTGGCTCCTCCTCAGCTCGGCATTCGAGGCCCTCTGCTCCAGCTGCTCCCTCTGCCAGGCTCCTCCCTGGCTCCTCATCTTCAGCCCTCATTCTAACCTCCAAGTTTTTGCTCCATCAGTGTACTTTCTACTGAACACGAGAAACCATCCCTCAAGGTCCCTAATGCTTAGCCTGGTTGCTTTGGCCCCTGATGACCTCCTTTAAGAGTGAGGGGTCTGGGCTGGGTGCAGTGTCGCCAGGCTTACATGATTCGAGCTGGAGGTCCACAGGTCAGCTGTGGAGGCTCATGGCTGGGGACAGGCAGGTCCTCAGGATTAGGAACCTGCCCGGGAACGAAGAGAGATGAGGCCCCAGACGAGGCCCCAGTTGCAGGTATCAGGCACCTGGGCCAGAGCAAGATCTGTAGCCAGGCCACTGAACCCCCAGGTTCCCTCGGGCAAGTTCCTTCGTCACTTTAGGCTGTAATTTCTCCACCTGTAAAATACAGAGGTCATTCTAAATGCCCAGCAAGTTCCTTCCCAGGCCCAACATTTCAGAAGTCGAAAAATTCTGGGCTTCAGCTTCCCAGAGGCACTGTGGGAGCTGAGTCAGTCCTTGCCCGGCTCTCCTTCCTCATCCTCAGCCCGGACCTTCTCTTGGGCACAAGTGAGCTCTCCCAGCAAGAGTGCTGGTACCAAGTGGTAGGAGCCCAGGACAGGGGCTCTACAGACCTTCCTCCTACATCCATTCAGGCTCCCTCACCTGCTCTCATTCATTCATTCATTCATTCATTCATTCAAGGCCTAGTAATCACACTCTGCTTGGGGCCCGTTCTGGTGCTGGGCCCTGTGAGCCATCAGTGGCATGGTAGACTCACCCAGGCCTTCGCAGGCACACACTTGGGGGTCCCACCTCTTCAGAGTGTGCTTGCTTAGCCTTGTGGGGGGCACCTGTTGCCCTCTTTCCCAGGCCCATCTCTTGGCTGTCCGCCCTCTGAGAGCTGCAGGAAGGTACATCCAGAGAGGAGATGCTGTAGGGGCTGGAGCAGGGTGGGGGGGCAGCTTCGATGGTGCAGAGGCACTGTGCAGAGGGGAGCAGTGAGTGGCTGCTGTGCTGGATGTTACAGGGGCTGCAGGGGTGGCTGCTGGAGGGCCCCCACCCATGGCTGCCCCTCAAAGTACTTGGGATGTTTCAAAGAGGTCAGGATCCTGGGCCCTGTGTAGCAACTGTTGGATTCTTAGACCCTAGGGTCACATCAGGATGTTCCCAGGCCAGGTGATGCTAGTGCTCAGGGAGGAAGGGTCTGCAGCAGGGGGACATGGGTGGTCCTCTGACCAAAGCACCAACATCACCCGGGCAGTTGTTAGATGAGAAGACTTTAGCACCGCCCCTCAGCCCCCGCCCCCCCAACCTCCTGCCAGACCTACTGATTCAGAATCTGCATTTCAACAAGAGTCCCAGATGAATCACACACACATTAGGTTCTGAGAAGTGCTGATGAGGCAACAGTTCCCAGTCGAGGGGAAGTGTCAGGATGCGAGGACGGGTACATTCAGGGTGGTGGAGCTGCACAGGTGATTCTGAGCTCTCCTGGTGCCCACAACGCTGGCATCAGCGTGGTGGGCCTGGAGACGAGGCCCGGCTCAGGCAATGGCAACAGTGTCTGGTTGCTCAGACCAAAAGCCTGTCGCCATCCGGGACTCCTTTTTCTCTCATGCCTCAGCACAGCCTGTTGTCTGCACGTTGCAAACTCACCCAGAACCCAACCATGTCTCATCACTGTCACTGCCACCTTCCTGGTTGAAGCCACATCCCCTGTCCCCTGGATTGCTGCAAACTGTCCTCTCGGCTTCTGTCCCTGCCAGCACCTCTCCACACTGCAGCCAGGGCTATGCTGGTGCAATGCTAGTCAGCCCGAGCCACCCTGCTATGTCTCACTCAGGGGAGGAGCCCAAGTCCTCAGGAGGGTTGTGAGGAGCCCCTCACCATGTCCACATGCACTCCTGCAGCCCGTCTGTCCCTCCGGCCTCCTGGGTTCCCACCAGCGCACTGCTTGTGATTCTGCCTGAGGACTGGTGCCCTTGCCAGTCCTTCCCAGTGCCGCGCTTCTGCTCAGGTTCCGCCCTCACTTCCTCCAGGTCTGCACTTGGACGCCATTGTCTCGGACTGCACCCTGCCCTTCCCTCCCCCCATTCATGCTTTCCTGTGTTCCCTTTGGCGTTCACTGCCATCTGTTACACTTATTCACCTTGTTTCCTGCCTGTTTCCCCCACCGGAACGTGAATTCCATGAGGGCAGGGACTGCCCACTGTTCTGTGTGTGGAACCTAGAACAGGGTCTGGCACGTGGCAGGTGCTACGTAAGTACTGATTGAAAGAAAGGACAAGAAGGCCGCAGTTCAAGACAAGCCAGACTTTAGCACAACAGCCCTGAGCCTGCTGCTGCCTGGCCCTCCATCCCACAGACCTCTGGCCACGATGGAGATGCAGAGACTGAGGCAGGAGGAGGGTCCCGCCTGCCACTGTCACTGCCCAGGGCCAGGCGAGGCTCTGCATGGGTGGGCCCCTCCACCTCTCCAGAGTCCTCCGTCATGTGGTGTCAGCCCAACTACTACCCACTACTGCAGCTCAGAGGCTAACAAACTATTTTCTAAAACCAGGATGCACAAACTTTTAGGATGGTGACATTGCAGGGACACTGAATTCCCAGGTCCACTTGGTCCAGCCTGATGCCCAAGTCTAACTCCTTCGGCCTGTGTTTCTCCTGGTGGCCAGCCGGGTTTTCCTCCTTCCCTCCTGTCTCCTTCCCCATGTACTCCTCTGCCTTCCCTCCCACTGGCCTCTTTCGCCTATCAGCCGTGTGGGCGGAACGTTCTCCCGGGGGTGTCCAGCCCATGGGCCGCATGCGGCCCAGGAGGGCTATGAATATAGCCCAACACAAAATCGTAAATTTACTTAAAACCTTTTTTTTTGCTCATGAGTTTCCATTAGTGTTTATGTATTGAATGTGTGGCCCAAGACAACTCTTCTTCCAGTGTGGCCCAGAGATGCCAAAAGGTTGGACACCCCTGTATCGAGTCATTAACTACTGGCTTTCAACACAGATTCTGCCCCACAAGGGCCCAGCATACTTTTTGTCCCAATCCATCTGCTTTGAACCTTGGTTAAGTCTTCAGGAGAAAGTGGGTGGGCTTCTTGGCTGGCTCCCACTTCCTGGCTACCTGACTTTGGCGATACAACCTGGAGCCTTGTTCTCTCCCAAGAACATAGCCTCTTGAGCCACGAGGCCTGTGTTCGAATCCCAGCTCAATCACTTCCAAGCTGTGTGACCTTGGACAAGTTCCCTAACCTGTCTGTGCCTCAAGAGAGGGATATAAATAGCACCTGACTCATAAGGAAGTGGTGAGGATTGAGTGTGTTAAGCACTCAGCCCAGAACCCTGAACATAATAACTGCTTAATTACCACAGGTTCCATTATTGTCTTTTTACCAGCGCTTGGCTCTAAAAGGTACAAACACACCCTCACCTGGTCCTTGTCTGCTTCCTTCTTTCAGCAAGCAATTCTCCATCAAATGCCTCTCTAGGGGTCACCTCACCTGCCTTGGTCCTGAGGATGCCTCCTTCCAGAGTCAGCCTCCCAGGAGCCAGATTCCAGGGGTGTCCCCCTGGGAAGCAGGCCTGGATTCTGTCTGTTCTGCTACAGACCTGCTGCGTGTCATGGACAGGTCATGGCCCCGTCAGAGCGTCACTCTCCCCGTCTATTGTAATGGGCTGCTCAGCTGTGCCCTGCCTCCCTGCCCAGCTGCACTGGGGGAATGGGAGGGATGAATGATGGAACTTCAGTCACCTGTGGGTGGAGAGGGAGAGAGGGCCATTGACACCAGTCTCTGGTCGGCCCAGGGACCTGAGACGCTGACAAGTATACCAGCATGGTGGGGCTGGCAGGCAGGGGGCATGCATCACAATGCAGGATTACAGCAGGGGACACTCAGGCACTGGGAGCAATGGCAGCAGGGGCCAGGCAGACCCCAGGAGCTGCTGGAGGCCAGGTGCTAGGGCCTGAGGCTCCTCTTGGTGCCAGTGGGTAGTACTCACTCTGGGGCTGGGCTGTCCCGCCACACCGACGCCGGGCTGAATGGGGGCAAGCTAATGTTAGCTGGGCAGCCCCAGACAGCTGAGCTCAGGGGGCTGCAGGAGCCAGCCTCACTGAGCCCAGGCTTGGATGTTGCTTCGGCCTGGCCCATGGCAACCAAAGGAAGCTTTCTCAAGCCTGTGCAGGGCCTCAGATGCCCTTCCACCCTGGCGAGACCCAGACTCCGCTGGCCTGGCAGCTCTGATCCTGCCGCACCCTGGCTCTGGCTCCAGCCCACAAACCTCTGGCCTGTTGCCCGTGGTATTGCCCCCGCCTTACCTGTTTCCTTCCCCATCCACAGTGCAGGACGGGACTTCTCTGCCTGCACCCCTACTCTGCACGCAAGGACAGCCTGCGTAGTTCCCCTGCCAGGGGCTGCTCTAGCAGCAAGGGTGGTGGGTGGAGCTGGAGAGAAGTTGGTGAGGGACCCAGAAGTGAGCGGCCCTTCCAGACAAAGTCCTGTCAGCAAGTTCCATTCGCATAGCCCTTGACGGCTGCTCACCTGGCTCACTCCAGGTGTGGCGAGAGAGGACAGTTAGTGCAGTGGCTACGGGGCAGACTGGAGCCACACCACCTGGGTCCAGACCTGGCTCTGCTGATTGTTAGCTGTGTGACCTCTGTGGGCTTCAGCCACCTCAGCTGTGAGGGGGATCCAAGAGCCCCTACTTCAAGGGGCTGCCATGAGACCAAATGAAGGAAGCTCCAGAAAGCCCCCAGCGCGGATGTCGCACTGCGTAGGTGTGCCAGTCAGGCGCTGCTGGCATTCCCACCGTTTGGTGCAGGGGGGTCTCTTACTGGGGTGCTCTGCAGGCACTCACCTCCCCGTGGGGGGTCCAGGAATAGGAACCGAATGTCTACAAGGGGGTTGCTGTGATCGGGAGGCTCGGGGATTCCCCAGGGGGTTTCTCTGCCCCTGCAGGAGGTACAGCGGGGATGTGCAACTCCCATGGGCCCTGTCCTCAGGGCAGGACTGTGAACATGCCTTAGCCCGCAGCCTCCCACCGGGGCCAGCGTCTCACCACTGAGATTCATTTATGCTCCACCTCAGGGGCTCTCTAAGCCACTCCGAGGAACACGGTCCCCTGCTGGGCCACCTAGAGCCATCAAGAGCCCTGGGCAGAGGGCCGAAGGCTGAGCTCTTGGAAGCCCATGAGGCTGTCCTCTGTCTGCTCAGGGCTGGCCCTGGGCCGCTTGCTTCTCCTGTGTTGCCACGGTGCACGGTGCTCCTAACTTGTCCCCTGACCAGTCCACACACCTGGAACATGGCCCTGGTGTCGCTGGGCCTTAGTTTCTTTATCTGCGCAATGATGTCCGCGGCCTCTCAGCAACGTTGGGAGGATCCACTAAGACCAGAAGCAGAAGACGGTTTGTGAGGGAGCAAATGTGGCTCATAGCAGAGCCATGCGAGGGAGCAGGCAACCATCTCAAGGGCAGGGAGAGTGTTGGGAGGGGACGTGGTCGAGGTGAGAGCACAGGCCTTGGACTTGGCTGGGCCTGGGTTTTGGTCTCAGCCCTGCCTCCGTGTGGGCTGGGGCAGGTGTTGCCTGGCTGAGCCGGTTTCGTCATGTGTGAGAAGGGGATGAGTCTCAGAGGGGCACGGCCCGCATGGCACCCGGCACACAGGAAGTACCGACTGGGGGTTAGCTCTGGCTACCCGAGGCACCATCACTGCCCCAGTCCATCCTGGGTTCAGATTCCCCTCGGGGTGTTGGTATAACAAGGCTCTGGCTGAGCCGCAGAGACTGGGAGGCTGCTGTGGAAGCCTCGTGCGATGGTCCAACAGCCACAGGGGTATGAACCACTGTCACTAATGATATATTTAGCAGCACAAAGGTCAGAAATGCCAGGCACTGGCTTCCTTCTAGGCAGCAGGAATTGTGTCTCCTGAGGCCTGGCTGTCACCGAGCAGATATTTTTTTCCCGTCTGGCAGTCGGGATCTGGGTAAAAGCCTCGGAGTAAGGAATCGCTGTGGTTTGCGCTGGCTGCTGAGACTTTCCATGGCGTCCTCGCACCCTGTTGTGCCGCCCTTGGAAACCGCACCAGCCCTGTCTCCCCAGGTCCCCCGCCCTCGGCCTCCAGGCATGTCAGCTGTGCCCCCAGCATGCGCCAGCTCCCCGCCCCCTGCTCTCGCTCAGTCGCTTCCCTCCACCAAGAATGCCCTTTCTTCCACGCCTCTGTGTGTCTGAAACGGAACCACCCTTTGAGGCTGGCTTGGTGGCCCCTTCTGTCTGGAGCCTCTCCTGATCCCCTCCTGAAAAGACTGCTCTCCCAGGGAACTCCTCCTGCCCTTGATCCAGCTGACCTGTTGAGGTTACACATCTCCCTGACTCAGCTCCAGCCTCTTAGAGGTCAGGGACCAATGTCAGCAATGCTGGTGTGCACCTGCGACATCACACGGCACCAGTCCATCTTTGCTGAAGCCACATACCTCCCAACAGCCCTGTGAAGTAGGACTCAGTATTGTCCCCATTTTACTGATAAAGGGAAAAGTGGCCCAGAGAGATTAAATGCATGTATAGAAGGCCACACAGTTAGTAACTGGTAGAAGAAGGCTTCAGCCGCGTATCTTCTTGTGGGAATAAAGAAGGTAGGCTAGTGGTGCCAGTGTTCCTTCCTGCCCTGTTGTTCAGTGGGTCTCTGGTCAGGAATGAGATGGACAGATGGAGGATGGACAAGCAGACACAAGAATGAATAAAAAGATGGGTAAGCGGGTGGGTACGGATGAACAGATGGAGGGAAGGATGTATGAGTAGACACCCTGCTGGGGGGGAGGCTTAGTGATGGGTCCACACGTGGGTGAATATGAGGATGGATGGATAATATCTAGCCTCTTGGCTTCATGGAAGGAGAGGAAGTCCCACCTCTCATTAAGTGAAAACATCCTAGAGAATGGGACGTGGAAGCTGAGGACATCAGGGTGGAAGGCAAGGTGGAGCAACCCACTGCATGTGCGGAGAAAGTGGGTTTACCAGATGCAGGTCGGGGACGGTTTGTAGAGTGAGGAAGCTGGGGGCAGGGACTGGCCCAGGGGACTGGTCTGCTCTCAAAGGTTAGAAGCTCTGACGGATCAGAACCAGGACAGTCTGGAAGGAAGTGGCAGGCAGTGCCATGTGACAAAGGAGGCTTTAGGGCCCAGGGTTTTCCAGACTCCTGGAAGCCACGGGAGGGCGGACAGTGAGTGGGGGATTGGCCTCTGAACCTCAGGGCACGCTGAGCAAGCCTGAGGAACATGCCTCCCCGAGGCCCTGGATGACCCTGGCTCAGGTATACAGAGATCCACCATCTTCCCACTGCTTTTCACCGTCCATCCCCAGGTTCTAGATATAAGCTCCAAGACTTTCATTCATTCTAATGGCCTAGCAAGGGTCAGTAAAGGGGCCACAAACATAGGTGGCCAATCATTGAGCTTGGCAGGGCCAGGGGGTTTAGATGCTGCTAACTCAGAGCAGATTCTTCCAGCTGGAGCTAAGGATCTCCATCTGCACAAGGTGCAGAGCAGGGAGCATCTGCGCTCACAGACACAAAGCCCCGCTCCAGCATTCCCCAGCACGAGGCTGCACCCCCTGCACACGTACACTGGCCCCAGCCATCTCCCAGGGAAACCAGGTCCCAGTGAGAGTGCCTGGTGTGCCGCTAACTGCTCATTACAGTCATGTCTGCAGCTAAGTATAGCTCCAGCACACACAAGACCAAGACAACAAGGGAAAGTCTTTCCATAAAAAAGCTCCACACGCAAGCACACAAACAGCCACACACCCGTGCTCCCCACACTTGTGCATACCAATGGCCTCGGACACTCACAGACCCATCCTTGCACCAACACAAAGTTTCACTCGCTCACTCAGACACCCACTCTGTGAAGGGCTGTCGAGGGAGTAGGAGAGTGGTTAAGAGCCCCTGTTCTGGAGTCAGACAAAGCTGGATTCCAAATTCTAACTTTCTCACCTCCCAGGTGTGTTACGATCATCAGCAACTTAACCTTTCCAAGCCTCAATTTCCTTCTTTGTAAAATTGGGATGGTAACCACGGTGCAGACCTCAGAGATGGTGTATGGGTAAGGAGATGGGCATGTGAGGGTGCTCAGGAACGGGTCAAGCTCTTGATAAGTGATAACACACAGTAGATGTCTTTACCCTCATGGTTAATACCTACTATGTGCCTAGTTCTCCGATGGGAGCTTTATCTAAAGCTGTTATTTGTGGAGGTGGCTGTGAAAAGTAGTACCTGGTGCATAATAGGCACTCAGGAAATACTCAATGATTGAATCAAAGAACAGCCGAGGGAAAGCTGCATCAATGGATGGCCAGATGTCCTTGGGGCTTTCTTCCTCGGGAGGCATCTGCCTGCACTTGTTTCTCGTCCAGGCTGCCTCTGGTAGGATCTAGATATTCTTAGGGGTAACACAGGGGTCCTAGAGATAGAGCTGGAGCTTGAGGGGGTCCAGGCCACCCCTCATTTTGCAGATGGGGAAATGCAGCCCAGTGGGAACATGGAGTTCTGGGCTGGCGCTAGGCAGGGCTCCATCTGCCCTGCATGGGTAGGGAACAGGCTGCAGGATTCGAAGGTGCTGTCACGGTTCCCAACCTTTGAATAGGCCAGCCGCTAAACTGGCTGGGCCATCTCCTCCCATTGCACCTCCTCAAAAAGAAAGTGACATTTCCTGGTGCTTTTTTAAGCCCGGGCTGGCTGGGCCAGGCCTGGGTGTGGGGTGGGGAGGGGGCAGGTGGAGCTGGAAGTCACACAGCCCAAGTCTCTCCTCACCTTGAGTGATCTCAAGACGCTGGGAATAGGCATGGTCTCATCTCCTTACCATGTTTCCCAGATAACAGTTCTGATGCCCAGACTCCAGATCCCACACTCCAGTGCCCACATGTAGGTATTGAATTCCATGCTCCTGTGCCAAGTGCCGCCCCGCCCGCCCCGCCCCAGGCAGTACTTGGGTGCTGAACTCCATAACCAGCGCCTTTAGCTGCAGCCTGCTGCGGGGGGAGGATGTGTCTGCCCCTCTTGGAGCAGGAACTTCCATTCTGGTGGCCCGCCTCCTCAGGCATTCATGCCCATGGCTGGCGGGGACTCAGGTCTTTGTTTACTGAGTGTCCCCACTGCTAACAGGTGCATGTGAGTGTGTCCACTGCCTGTGCGTCCATGGGTCTGCCATCAGTGAGTTCGCCCACTGCCAGAGTGGACACAGGTCTGCTGTCAGTCTCTGTGCCTATTGCCAGGGTAACACACACTCTGGAGACTGAGCTGATGAGAACGTAGCTGAGTGATTCTGAGTGCATCTGGGGCCAGTTAAGTCACAGGCTCATGGGGAGAGGCTGTCATTTCCCGGGGTTGGTGGAGATCCGATGGAAGTGTGGTCAGCGCAGGTGTAAACGCGAGTCCGAGGTCAGTGGCCGTGTGCATTGCCAGTGCAGATGCAGAGACAGCGTCACCGAATTGGCAGTTCTGAGCACTGTCCGTGCAGGTGAGGGGAAGCAGGCGCCGCAGGAGGGTTCACCTCGTGAGAAGGCTGACGGGAGTAAACTTGTTACACCCATTGAGTAAATAGAAGGCCTGAGGCCAGCAGACACAGGATGTGTATCCGTGACCCTCCCGCAGATGGGTCGCTGTGCTCTTGCTTAGCCGTGCTTCTGGCTCCTGAGGAGGGGACTCCCTTCCCCTACTAGTATTTGTCATGTGGCCAGGCATGGTGGCAGGGCCAGCCCTAGCCCCCCAGATTCAGCCACCTCACGGGCAAGAAATATGGAAACACAGTAGATTAGATGGTGTAAGGTGCCCACACTCATTCAACTGGACACGTAGAACGGTGATCATTAGTGAGTGTATATTATACCTCAGTAAAGCTGGGGAAAAGTTTCTGTTCAAAGATGGTACGTGCAGTGGAGGGGGGTGTAGAGTAAGGAAAACCAGATGGTACGTGCAGTGGTCGGGGGTGTGGGTTGAGATTGTAAACGGAGTGGTCAGAGGCGGCTGGCACTCCCGTGAGATGCTGAGGGTGATTCATGAGGACGCCTGAGGGAGTGCAGCTGGGCAGAGGGCACAGTCAGTGCGAGGGCCCTGGGGCAGGCATGCATCTGGCGAGTTTAAGGAACGTGTTTGAGGAGGAGGGTGTGGCTGGAGCAAACGCAGGGGACAGTGGCAGGAGAGGAGCTTGGAGGGACAACGGAGGACCAGCTCACGTGGGGACCTACGGGGTGTTGTGAAGACCTTGGCTTTTCCCTCTGAGAGACATGGTGAGCCCGTGCAGGGTTTGGGCAGAGAAATGACACAGATTTACATTTTGAAAGGATTTTCTGGCTGTTGTGTTGAAAATAGTCCTAGAGCACCCGGAATATTGGAAGCCGGGAGACCAGTTAAGAGGCACTCACCGTAATCTAGCGGCAGATGGTGACGGCTGGGACAGGGTGCTAACAGTGTCGGTAGGAATGGTCAGAGTCTGCACTTCCGTCAAGCTGGCCAACAGGATTTCCTTATAGATTAAATGTGACCTGTGACAGAGAGACGTCAAGGATGACTCCACGATTTTTATTAAGGATGGAGTCACTGTTTCATGAGATGGGGAAGGCTGCAGGCGGTGCGGGTGGCACAGGAGTTCAGTTGACATGTCAGGTTGGGGAGAGAGCTATTAGACCTGTACCTGGAGATGCTAAGGACTTGGCTGCTGTGGCTCAGTGGGTGGAGTGTTGGCCTGTGAACTGAAGGGTCTCTGGTTCAATTCCCAGTCAGGGCACATTCCTGGATTGCCTGCCAGGTCCCCAGTAGGGGGAACATGAGAGGCAACCACACATTGATGTTTCTCTCCCTCTTTTTCTCCCTCCCTTCCCTTCTCTCTAAAAATAAATAAAATCTTTTAAAAAACAAACAAAACAAAACAAAACAGGACCTGGATGCTGAAGTCCTGAGTTCAGGAGAAGGGCTCAGCTGCAGAAGACATGTGGGAGTGTGCTGTTAGTGGGATCTGAGTGGGAGATGGCGTTCCAGCCTTGAAACTGGGCCAATCGCTGAAGCGAGTGAGTGGAGACGAGAAGAGGACTGAGGACTGTGCTCTGGAGCGCCCCAGCGGCTGGAGGCTGGGTGGAGAGGTTGGCAGAGGACATCGAGAGAAGCAGCCAGTGACATGGGGAGAAAATCAAGAGACCGTGGGGCCCTGGGAAGTGTGACAAAAAGGAGGGGGTGACCAGCTGTCTCAGGTGCTGCTGATGGTCAAGGGATATGAGGACTGGGAATCGCTCCTGTCCTTTCTGCCTAGATCTCTCCTCCTTGTAGCCTGTATTTTCCTGGTTGATTCTTACCCATCCTTTCCGCCTCTGCACTTGGCACTTCCTCCTGGGGCTACTCTAACCCCACAGCTTGTTAAAGACCCACCAAATGCCTCCTGTGTTCTCGAAGCCCTGGTCTCAGATGGGTACGGATTTGCTTGCGTGGTTATTTGATAAATATCAGTCTCCTCTGCCAGGTGGCTGTTCTGCTCACTCTCCGTTCGGTGTGTCACAGGCTCGGGGTGAAAAGTGAATCTGTCGGGGAGACAGCAGGCGAGCATTCGGCTGTGGTCCTGCCCTCCTTGAGCTGTCTCTCTTGGGGGTCGTCTCTCTGTTCCTTTCCCCCAAACCGATACACGCATATGTCCATACACACGCACACCCTGTTGGGAGTCAGGGCCCTACTCAAAAGTACAAGCGGGCACTGGGGGATATCTCCCAGTGGATTTCCAGTGGACACACCACAAAGCGTGGAGTCTCAGTTTTCTCACCTGCCAAATGGGGACAATCAAGAAGGTTGTGCTGATGGCCCAGCTAGTGTGTGTGTGTGTGTGTGTGTGTGTGTGTGTGCCACTTGCATAGGATTCAAAACGTGGAGATGTGCTGTAAACTGCAGACAGTGGTACCCAGGGTCATCATCGTCATCGTGGGAAGACAAACACCTTCCTCCCAGGTCTCCCTGGGCAGATGGGACAGGTTTGCAAATGGAAGCCCTGGAGCACGGCGGTCTCAGAGAGCGGCCTGCTTTCCAATTCTGCCTCTTACTCCTGAGCCGTCTGGGTTTTTGAGATTTCCGCACTTCTTGATCGCTCCGAACCTCAGTTTTCTTGTCTGCAAGGTGGAGGTCGTGCCAGCTTCCTTAGAGAGGTTTCTGAAGATGAGTGAGGTCATGTTTGTAACGGTGGTCGCTGTTGCTCGACAGCAGAGGACAGTGAGGTTCAGCAAAGCTGAATACTCTCGCCACCCCGGGGGATCGCGAGGATCGCAAAGGGTAAAGCACGGTACATTGAGCCACGCCCAGTGAGAGCTCAAGAAAAGCAGGCTCTGAACCAGGCCAGGGGAGCTGGCCCAAGACAGGCGGTGTGAGGGAAGCTGGGGGAGGCCTGGCCCGCCAGAGGGACGGCTCTGGGTGGGCCCTGAGGCCCGCCTGCAGGGGCGAGCAGGGCCCCCACAGGGAGGAAGGGAGGAAGCAGTGTGTTCTGGTGACTCCAGAGGGCAGAACCGGGACCACCAGGAAACAGGGGCAAGGAGGTTGACTTCAGCGAGAGATGCAAGCCTGTCTCTAGAGCTGTCCAAAGACAGAGTGAGTGGCTTTGGAAGCTCCCTGTCACTGGTGGCCATCAACAGGGACATCTATCTGCCTTAGGGTTACTGTAGGGGGGTCATTGACCTGCTGCCAGGGGAAGCCTGCATCCCCTGTGTGGGGTGCCTTCTACTCACTCCCTGACCTGGCAATCTCAGTCCCGTATTTCTCATTCCAAACTGTGGCACAGAAAGGTGTGAGGCACGTGAGACACAGCGATGACAGAACCCTCAGACATAAAGAAGAAAAAAGTAAGAGCATAACAAAGAGAAGAAATAGTGACGCCCCACACCCAGGGAAAGGGTTAGCCTGGAATGAGCACCCAGTTCAGTGGAGCTCCCTGGCAGTCCGAGGTCCGAGCACAGGAGGGGGACGCGGAGGGCACCACGACCCACCGGACGAGCGCACCGGGAGGCACGCGCAGTTCCACGTTTTCAACTGGGAGAGCGGCGTCCCATGTGGAACACTGGCGTTTCTCTGAGTTCTAAGTGTCAACGGGAGATGGTGTTCACGCTCTGGACTCCAGGAGGGAGTGGGTGCTGGCGCCCGATGGGACCTTCCTGGCCCAGGGGACTGCAGACACATTCCCGGACAGCACAGCCCCCGTCCCTAAGGGTGAAACCTGGCTGCAGCGGCCAGGCCTGGCTCCCAGGGCCCAGCCGGCTGATCCAGCTGCAGATGGTCTGTGCTGCGGGATGCCTCGGGGGCGAGATTCCTCACCTCCCCGAACCTCACCGAACCTCAGACCTGAGTCTGAAAAGCAGTGACAATAATAGAACTTACCTCACTGGGCTGCCGTGCGGTTTAAATTCGACGGACTCGTGGAGAGCACAGGATGCAGGGCCTGCTCCGGACCAGGCAGCTGCTGGCGTTAATCCTCCGTCTTGTTCCCAGTTAGGCTGGAAAGCTGGGAGCTCTGGCTCTCGCCCCACTCCCTCACTCTGTGACCTTGGGTGTCCGTTCCTGCCCAGCCTCCGTTCCTCCCGGCCCCAAGGCAGGGGCTCCCCTGGCAAGCCCTGCAGAAGCGGGAATGGGAAGTCAGCCCCGTCACCCTGAGGAGAGTGGCCCTCACGGCTGGAGGCCGCAGCGCTGGGTCTTGGACATGGCCTTGCCCGGGGCTGCGGCACCAGGACACAGGCTCCGAGGACCGTGCCATCGGCTCTTACAAGGCAGCACTTGCCCCTGGTCTGTTGTTAGCAAGTGGTGGCAGGAGCAGGGTAGGCTAGAGGGGAGAAAACGGAAATGAAACACACTTCTCCCTTCAGCTGTTGGCTGCTGCTCCTTGCACTCCCCAGCCCCATAGTTTCGGGGAAACACAAAAATGCTGTGTTTGGACTTTCGCAGAGGGAAGCCTTGGCCCAGCTCCTGGAAGACCAGCGCACAGAGGAACTGGTAGTCTTGGGGTTTCTCCCTGCCCCAGAATTCTGCCCTAGATCTGGAGAAGCCCTAGACAGTCCACTTTTTCCTCTAGGCCTCTTAAAAATGTCTTTCTACCTGGAGTTTGTTACTATTATTGTCTACATTTTAAGCATAAAGGGACTGAGTCTCCGAGGTATATACTTTCCTACAGCCATAAGCCAGTGGCAGAGCCGGGATTCGAACTCAGTTCTCTGAGGCTAAGCCCAGGACTCTTCCCCTTCCACTATGCTGCCTGCTGCCCAGCCCCTAATGTTATTTCAGGCTGAGGTTCATTGTGCACCAGAGCTGCCTGGTGCTGGGTCTCATCTGCCCTCCCGGATCCCAATGCCAGGATGGGGCTGGCAGCATTCGAACCACCGAGGGTGCAAATTAAAGGTAAATTCTGGTGCCACCCACCACTACTGGACCCCAGTCTCTGGGTGTGGGACTAAGGAATCTGCACTGGTATCTCCACCTAGTCGCTCTCTCCCAGCACCCTCCACAAAAGCCTCTGTCTGCTCCTGCCCCCTTCATGCCCCACCACACTCCTCCAGGGAGGGCTTCGAGCTCCCTGCCTTCCCTTCCACCCTTCCTGGGGGCTTGGCCCTCACCGAGGTCTCCTTGTTGCTAAATCCAGAGACTTCTCCTTTGACCTTATTCCACTGGGTCTCCCAGAGGCTGTCCCTCAGAAAACACCCCTCCCCTCACCCTCAGGGACTAAGCTGGCCTCAGGGGACAGACTGGTCACTGTGCTGCTCAGCCAGACCCACCCAGGAGCCCACGGGACTCAGGCTCACTCATGCCACATGGGCTGAGCGGGGGTGGGTGGGGGCGCTCTGAAGGACAGTCATACTGTTTTGTGACCTGGGGGCACATCTGCGCCCCTGTCCCAGGTGCCTCCTAGCTCAGCAGTTCCCATGCCATGACTGTAAGATTCTAGGCTTTTGTACATCTGAGACACTCGGATACCAAGAGCTCCGTTTTGATGGGAAGGCCTGGGGTAGGAGGGCCCGCCGAGGGTCAGAGTGGGAGGTCTATGCGGGGACTGAAACAGCGTGTTTGAATGCCTCCTTCTTGCTTTCTGTGTGGCATTGCATTTGGTCATCACAGCCAGCCGGGAGGTAGGGCCTCTCACCCTACCGCCTCCCTATCCAGGAACAAAGGCTCAGAAAGGGACAGTGACTTGTCCAAGGTCACTAACTGAGCCAGGCCCAAAACTCAGCTTGGCCTGGCCGCAAGGCCCTGCCATTTTCTGCTGCACTTGCCGCCTCCTTTGACAAGAGGGACTTGGGCTGCTTTGACCTGGGATCTAGAAGGTGGGCGGGACCTGGGAGCAGAGAGGCCAGGAGGGCATGGCGTTCTAAGCAAAGGCTCAGAGGCCACAGTGATGAAGGCCCCATGTGAGAGGCCAGTACTGATGTTTCGGGAGAACCTGGTTCTGTCTCCGCCCCACCTGAGAGCTCTACGGCCTTGGGCAGGTCCCGTCCCTCACCACAACTCCCTTTCTCCATCTCTGCCATGGGGGTGGCGTTTGGACCAGAAACCTCTGAGGGCCGTGTGTGTGTGTGTGTGTGTGTGTGTGTGTGTGTGTGTGTTCTAGGTTTCTAATGACCATGTGTTCACAAGTCCAAGTTACCATTGACTTAAGACATGCCATGAGTTAAATAAAAGCATGCTGGGGAAATGGGAAGAAATACTATTTTAAGGATGTGTACATTTTATGACATATTTTCATTTTCAACATGGGAAAAAATGTGTATCTGGGAATGAAAAAGCACCATGGGAACCTCTGCCGCCTCCAAAGTTGCCAGCGGCGGGGCAGCCCTTTCTGGCTGGGCCCGAGGTCTAGGGTCCTGAGAACCAGTCCGTGCATTCAGTCCAGCGGGTTCTCGTCTCGGGGCGTCTGTGCTCCCTGAGACCCGGGAACTGCCTTTCTTGGCCTTGGGTCCCCCGCTGCCCACACTGGATCTCAGGACTGAGAGGGTCGGTGCGGTGGCGCGAGGCGATTCTGGTCTGGGCGCAGCCTGCCTCCCTGTGGCTTTGCGCCGGGCTGGCTCGGTGGTCTTTTCTCCACTCCCACCCTGTCTGTCCCCTTTCTCTCAGTCAGACACAGTCCCAGGGAGAGGTGCACCCCCCCAGGCTGCTGTGTGAGTGATCGTGTCTGGCACAGAAAAGGGCCGGGGCCCTGGGCTGGGTCTCGGCTCAGAGAGCACGTGTCCTCTAGGAGAGGGCCCATACATGTGCATGCATGCACACACACACCCACACCCCACACATGTCCTCATACACGTACCTCACACCCATGCATGTCCTTACACATACCACACCCATACATGTCCTTATAAATACACACACACACTTCTACTACCCGCATGAAATCCCTACAGTACACACAGTGGCCGTTCACACAAGCCCTGTACACAGGCCTGGAGTCAGGTCACAAAAGCAGGTGACAGACTTTCGCCATGTGCCCACCTACTCCACGTTTACACACTGCCTCCCCCTTCCCACCAGCACTCTCCCCAGCACACAGACTTTCCTAAACAGGCGCCCACACAGCCATGCTCCCCACACACACTCGCACCCTCCAGCTCCCACCCTCCATGCGGCACCATGGGGAGCCCTCCACCCACTGCTCCCTAGGCCGGGTGCCAAGAAGTGAGGATTCGTGAGAAGGGCCGGGGCCGGGGCCTGGACGCCTGGATGGAGTGCTCAGGACACAGCCAGCCTTCATGGAACTGACAGTGGAGGCATGTATTGATAGACCAAAAAAGGGATTGGACACCAAAGGGTCCCTTCGCCTTCTGCCCTCCTCGAAGCCCTCGGCCAGCCCCAACCGTGTGGGCACGCCCAGCCCAAGTTACTGCAGGCGAGCCTAATTCAGTTTCCAAACTCGACTCAACTGACAATTTATTTAGGCCAGTTGGCCATCCTGCCTGCTCTGCATCACCGACTCCGCATGGATTGACTCAAACGCCGCACACCCCCGCTGGGCAGATTTAATTAGACAGAAAAACTGACCTGAAGCCTCTGGGGGCCTGGGGCCTGGACGCCAGCCAAGGCTCCCCTGATTAGCCCCACTGCTTGAAACCTCTCGAGTCTCAGAATCCTCACCGGGAAGGGACCAAGGCCAACCCTCACTTTGCCGATGGCGACACTGAGGCCCAGAGAGGGGAAGTAACTTGCCGAAGTCACACAGCGAGAGCTTGGCCAGACCAGGTGTCGGCCCTGCCCCACGTCACGGCCATCGTCTTCATCCTGGAACACCAAATTGTGAGAACACAGGTCCCCACAGCAAAGCCCTGAACGGTTCTGAAAAGCAAGTACAATTTTCTAAAGATGACCGTGGCATAAATAATTTAGAAATGAAAGTCATAGCACATATTGGTCATTTTAATAGATAAGGTAGTAAATTGCCTTTCTGATTTATGGTTTCAGGGGCGGGGTTACGATAAAAATAACCTGACGATTTATAAAATATCTTCTTAAGTCAACAGATCGTTAGTAGGTTTGTCTGACTTTACAGCCAACAGCCTCACCACCCTGGTTACTATAGAAATGGGATGCCTTGCTCTGTTGCCATGGCTACCACTTTCTAGAACGCAATTGGAGGGTCTCTCATGGTTTGTGATTTGGTTCTGGGAAAAAAAAAAGCCAGAAACTACCAGCTTCAGTTTCTACTGCATTATCAAGAGATCTCGCCTGTGCTGTCTAAAAATTTCACGGGGTGGCCGCTGAGGTGACCGGGCTGGGTGACGGTTACCCCTGGGCTGCTGGACAAAGCTCCCTGTGTGCCCCCCACCAGCTAGCAGCCCAGGAGGGACTGGCTTCCCAGCTGGCCGGGATCCTGGCTGTGGGGCACAGCTGCTGCCAGGGTGGGCTGGAGAAAGGAGGCAAGGTCTTCTGGGCGGCAGGAAATCAGGAAGCCTGCCGATGATGGGCCTTAGGGACGGGAGGTCCAGGAGCTGGCACCATCTCTGCAGGGAAGCAGGCGGAGGAGGCAGAGGCAAGGTGGGCTGGAGAGACAGACACTGAGCCAATCATACCCCACGGGGGTGAAGTGAGCCGGGGAGGGGCCGGCTGAGTGGCCATGCCCGGGGTCCACTGTATTCCTAGTGGGTGCGCTGTGTGGTGGCCCTTCTGTACTGTCTGCGTGCTCCGAGTGTATGCGTGTGAGTGCTGTGGGGGGGCTGTGGGGCATGCACCCTGCAGTGCATGCCTAAGCGTCACGTTCGGTGCACGATGATACGTTTCAGCACGCTCCGTGGGCTCCTGTGTTCTCAGTGTGTTGTGGTCAGGACACCATGCTGTGGTTCATGTGGCCACATGCATGCACAATGTATGTGGTTAGGTAATGGGTGAGGTGTGTACTCTGGGTAGTTGTGTGTCTGTTGTCTCTGAGTGACTGGGGATTGGGAGTCAGGCAGCTCCCATGGGGCACAGCCCCTGCCCTTGCCTGCAGCAGGGATGCCCTCCCTGCCAGTGTCCAGCTGACCCCAGGTCCTCCCCTCCCCACACAAGTCCCCCACTTCCCTCTGCCTGAGCTTCTCGAACAAGTTGAGATCATCTTCCAACCCCGCCCTCTCTGGGCATTCGAGGAAGTGGGCCAAGTGGGGATGCAGGCTGGACCATCCAAAGCTGCCATCAGCATTGACTCCCTGAGTGTTGTGGCCACACACCCTGGGCTGCTGTGGCCCCAGGCACTACCAAGTCCTGGGCCAGGAGGCCCCAGAACCATTCAGGCGTTGGCTGGGCTCCGGCCTGTGGATCCAGGCATCCGGGCTCTCTCCCTCACGGGGTACGGGTGTCGCCTACTCTCAGGTGGTCTGGGCTGGAGGTGTCAAGCTCCAAGATGAACCATTCAGACACGATCAGGGTCAGTCCCCCAGTGCTCAGAGCTGTGTTTCCAGCCCCAGGTGCTATGGCCGCTCCAGTGGTGGAAAGAGCTTAGGCTGTAGAACTAGACAGATTTAGGTCCTCTGCTGCATCACGAGCTTTCCACCCTTGGTTTAGTCCTTGAACCTGTCTGTACCTGGTTTTTTTGGCACAGTGAGGTTACAACCACCTGTCTGACCAGGCGGTATGAGGATTAAAGGTACAGAATGGGTCCTTAGCTTGAGTAGCTTCCTGTTCTCTCCTTCCTGTGCTCAGATGCCCTGAGGCCAGACAGAAGGGAGCCTCAGACTCAGCTGGATGTGAGCTCTTGTGTTGACTGTGCACTGTGGCTGCCCTGCTAGTCTCCAGGCTTGGGAGAATGTGGTGGTCTGAGCAAGCCAGGGACACCTTTCTTCACAGTCCTCCCAAGGGCCCACTGGTCGCTGGGGCTCTACCTGTGACAAAGGACCAGGCTGCGGCAGCAAAGGTCAGAAAGAAAGCACCCGGAAGCTGGACAGGGTAGGTGGCCTGGCTTCCCCCTCTCCTGGCTTCAGGGGGGAAGAAGTCCCAGTGTCTGGCTTGGGGCCTGGCTGCTGCTGTCCACCCCCTGCCCCACCCCCACTCCTTTGGCTCTGGGGCCCAGAGAAGAAAGACTCTAGACAGGATCCCCACTGATGGCTGAGAACTAAGGATTTTTTCCTACCCTAATTTGTATAAGACCTGACCTCTTTCTGGGCCTCATTCCCCATCAAGGCCCGTCCTGTGAGAGGTGCACATGGGATGAAAGCTCCCAGGGCCTGCAGGGCCACCAGGGAGTGAGAAGGCTCCTGGGACATCACTACCCTGTCTGGGTTGTTCCCATGAGCCTCCCCTAAGCACTAATGAGCCAGAGTTGGAGGCAGGCTTGCTATCTCCTAGGGGTGAATTTAAAAGCTCCTTGCCGGGGGGGGGGGGGGGGGGGGGGGGGGCGCTTCATTTGCTGCCAAGAGGAGCCTCACCTGGAGAACATGTCCCAGAAGAAGGGCTACTTAGTGGGGTGCTGAAGGGTGATGTGTTTTTCCAGAGAGAGTGGCAGGAACACTCTCTGATGCAAGGAACAACAGGTGTGAAGGCGGGACATGGAGGTGGGGGGTCAGAAATGGCAGAGAGTCGCATGTGGCGAGAATGTTGGGCTCACATAAAGAAGCCAGCGAGGCCAGGCACAGAGACTGCCAGGCTGAGGAGTCAGGGCTTTCCTCTGGGGGCAGCACGGTCAGAGGGCATGTGGAGCTGGGGCTCCAGCAGGCTCCTCCCTTGGGCATGGTGGCTGGACTGGTGGCCAAGACTGAAGCCTAAAACTTGTTAGCCTTGATGGCCGTAGCCCTGGTGGGAGAGTCAGTACAAGCAAAGGGGACCGAGGATAGATGTGGGACAGATTAGGAGAGTGATACCATCCATGGCTGATGGGGCAGCAAGGAGGAGAGGTGCCTCTTGCTTTCCGCCATTGCCCAGAGTCGAGAGCCTGGGGGTGCAATGGCCCTGCTCTTGGCTTTCTGTCACAAAGGCCAGGGAAGGGGGTATGGCTGGGGGGATGACCTGCCCATGGGAAGTGTGGGCTGTGAATGCCAGTCTCCAAGATGGGGCTCTCCAGAGGGAATCTGGGGACAAATACCCAGGGGACAGGGATGTTTCAGCTCCAAGAGCTCTGGCAGCTCTGGTGATGGGAAGTGCCAGATAAACTTGGGTCACCAGTGGTAGCCTCTTTCAGTCCACTTTGCTTTCTCGGTCTACCTCTGGGGTGACCCAGGCTGGCACTGTCTGGACCCTTAGAGAACTGTTTCTGGAGTTGAAAGACCTGGTTGAAGTCCCTACCCTGCCCCACCTGGCCCAAACCTCACCCACTTCAGGGCTGTGGGGGTCACCTTTTCAGTCTACTGCACTGTGCTCATCTCTCTGTGTCCTTTACCCTCAGCTGGGCGAGGAGCTCCCTGAGGCCTTCTCCTGTCTGTGCTAGGCATAGCCTAGTGCTTGATGAGGAAGGGAAGGAAGAAAGGATGGATGGAAGGAAGGGAAGGGAAGGAAAGGAAAGGAGGGAGGAAAAAGAGGAGAGAAGGGAAGGAAAGAATGGATGCATGCATGTTAGATGGAAGAGAGGGAGGGAAGGAGGAAGGCACAAAGAAGGACGAATGGACGTGTGGATGAAAGGGAGGTTAGAGAGGATAGAAGGAAGGGAGGATGGATGATGGGTAGATGGATGATGGATGGGTAAAAGAAAGGTGGAGGGAAGGAAGGACATAGGGAGCAGTGTAGAATGACACTACTGAGAATCACCAGCCTGCAGGACTATCAGCATACCACAGTGACTGCCTTGGGCAGTTCTCTTCCTGCTTCTGGTCCTCAGGCTTCCGTAGTGTGTAGTGTATTGCCTTAGACTTGATGATCCCTAGAAGCTGCTTTTATGTTGACATTCTGAAATGCTGATTTTGTCCCTTCCCCTTACCGCTGCCCTTCCCTCAACCCAGAATGTGACTTGGAAGGTCCACAGAGTTCTTGGCTTCTAGATCCCTTCCAGGTTGGGTGCCAGGTCCCATGGCCATGGTCAGCCCAGACAGAGCTATTCTGGGACTTCCAATGCTGCCTCCCCCCAACCCAACCAGCTGGGGAAGGGCATTGATGCAAACTAAAGAAATTGTTAGAAGCGGCCCAGCTGCCTCCTGCTGAAGGTACAGGTGAGACTTCCTTGAAGTCATCTGTGACAGCAGCTGTGTACAGTAAAGGTGCCACCTATTCCAAACTGTACCCCAGGGCTGCCTCCAGGAGGATGGCCCTGTTCCGGCCATGGTGTATCTTGGCCAGGCTGAGAGAAGGAGGGTCCAGAGGGAAAGGGAGCAGCAGGAACATGCAGGCAAGTATGACCAGGTGGGCCGCTGGAGGACAGCTGATTAGCCAGGTTCCATCAGCACAGGGCGGTGCCGGAGGAGGCCTCAGCATGTTCGAGTTCCCGGGGACCCAGCTGGAGGCTGTAAGAAGAGACCTCGCCTGGAATCCAGTCTGAGCAGGAGGGTTTGAAACTCAGACAGTTTCTCGATTCTCTTTCCTTGGGTTTCCGTGTGTGCTAGGGGTTTGAGAAGCCCAAGGGGTCATCATATGGGGACACCAAACCACACCAAAGGGTCTCCTGAACCTCTTCCTGGGGTCTCAGGGCCAGCGCTGGTGGTTCTGGACAGGCCGGGCTATTCTGGGTTATTTCCTTCTCACCAGTGGGGTCCGAGAGAAGCAGGTGCCCACATGTGTTTGGAAAGCCCCAGAACTGCAACAGCTTCTTCTGCCTCCCACCCACACCTTCGTCCTGGGACTGGCAGGTAGTGGGAGGAGAAAGGCAGACCCGGCGGTTTATGGTGCTTTTGAGGATATCTGGTCCAATCCTCCTGCTGGTCTCCAACGTTGAATATCCCCAACGTTGGGGAACTCACTTCTAGACTGGATATATGAGTTCCCAGGAGGACAGAGAAAACAGGTAAAAAAAAAAAAGTCATCCAAGGCCCTGAGACAGATAAACGTCCTCTTTAGGCTTAGATAGTATAGAACCTGAAAGAGAATCCGTGAGTGAGGTACAGCTTCATAAAACCAAGATCGAATAGGCTGGAGTAGGAAGGAAAAAAGAGGGGAGATGTGGCTTGGTTCCACCATAGCTGCCTCTCGTTTCTTTGCCAACTTCAGCCCCAGCAAGCTAGGTCACTTTCATTAGTCAGGGTGGCTAAATGCTTTAACCCCTACTGCCTCCCAAACCACAGCAACTTAACGCGATAGAAGTCTTTCCCACTCAAGCAATAGCTCAAGGAGGGTATTTAATGGGCTTTCTTTTCCGGGTCGCAGGCTCTTCTTTTCGGGTGGTTCTGTGGGCGTCCCAGTCCCGCCCCCAGGCTTCAGCATTTTCCTGACAGTGGGGGGAAGAAAGAGCATAGAAGACTGAGCGGGAAGGTTTTGTGAGCCAGACCCGGCCCCTTCCATGCCCTATCCACTGGCCTGAATTCAGTCACGTGACCCCTCGCGCAAGGGAGGCTGGGAAATGTAGTCTAGCTGCACATCCGGGAAGGCTGGAACCACGTTCGAGAAAACAAAGCAATCAATGCCACAACCCTTTCAGCTCCTCGAGCTTCCTTACCCTGCGCCCTGCAGAGGGAACGGTGGCCTGTCAGCTCCGCCAGCGTTGGAGGAGGGGTCACTGTGCGTCTTCCCCTGGCCTGGCCCCTGACCGGACCCAACACAAGGGCACCCCAGGTTCCTCTGCTGTGGGTGGGAGGGCCTCCCCTCTGACACTCTGTGTTTCTGCCCCGCAGTATGTGGCCTTTGCCTCCCTCTTCTTCATCCTGGTCTCCATCACCACCTTCTGCCTGGAGACCCACGAGCGCTTCAACCCCATCGTGAACAAGACGGAGATCGAGAACGTGCGGAATGGCACGCAGGTGCGCTACTACCGGGAAGCGGAGACGGAGGCCTTCCTCACCTACATCGAGGGCGTCTGCGTGGTCTGGTTCACCTTCGAGTTCCTCATGCGTGTCGTCTTCTGCCCCAACAAGGTCGAGTTCATCAAGAACTCGCTCAACATCATTGACTTCGTGGCCATCCTCCCCTTCTACCTGGAGGTGGGCCTAAGCGGCCTGTCCTCCAAGGCAGCCAAGGACGTCCTGGGCTTCCTGCGCGTCGTCCGCTTCGTGCGCATCCTGCGCATCTTCAAGCTGACCCGCCATTTCGTGGGCCTGCGCGTCCTGGGCCACACCCTGCGCGCCAGCACCAACGAGTTCTTGCTGCTGATCATCTTCCTGGCCCTGGGCGTCCTCATCTTCGCCACCATGATCTACTACGCCGAGAGGATAGGGGCGCAGCCCAATGACCCCAGTGCCAGTGAGCACACCCACTTTAAGAACATCCCCATTGGCTTCTGGTGGGCCGTGGTCACCATGACAACACTGGGCTACGGAGACATGTACCCGCAGACGTGGTCCGGGATGCTGGTGGGAGCGCTGTGTGCGCTGGCCGGGGTGCTGACCATCGCCATGCCCGTGCCTGTCATCGTGAACAATTTTGGGATGTATTATTCCTTAGCCATGGCTAAGCAGAAACTACCAAAGAAAAAAAAGAAGCATATTCCACGGCCGCCGCAGCTGGGATCTCCCAATTATTGTAAATCTGTCGTAAACTCTCCACACCACAGTACTCAGAGTGACACATGCCCGCTGGCCCAGGAAGAGATTTTAGAAATTAACAGAGCAGGTAGGAAACCTCTTAGAGGCATGTCGATCTGACCTTTCACCTTTGCCCCTTGTAGCGATGATTCCAGATTCAGTCGGACTGCTTCCTTAGTTCCGTGGGTGACCCCGGAACCCGCACTCAATCTTGAGGCGTGGAGCCTGGGGGCCCAGGGAGATGCTGGGCAGCCAAATTCACCAGGCGAGAGCCCGTAGAGGAACCTCACTGGTGGCTCTGGGTAAGGCGGTTGACGTGCTGGTCTCACGAGGTTCTGAAGAGATGACAAGGCCCTCGAGGTTGCTGAGGACTCTCTTAGCAGGAGCCCAGGGAGCTGCAGCTCGGTGGGCAGGAGTCTAGCGTGAGTCTCCGACTCAGGCCACTAACCTGGTGTCCGGGCCTGGCGGGGGTGGGTGTGATTTGGCAAGGGCAGACAGCTTCTGATTTGGTCTTTACACGGCCCCCTTCAGGCTGTGCAGACGGCACACATGCTGCATGGGATCTGGCAGGAGGGTCCCTGCAAAGGCAGTGGCAAGGATTCTCACCCCCAGCAGAGCCTGTCTCCATAGCTGAGTAGAATTCGCGCTCTGATTCCGGCTGCCTAGCTCCAGGTGCGTCGTAGGAGACGCCTCTAGCCCTCCGTAACAAGCTTACTTCCCCCATAGCATGCCGAACCAACTCATCTTCTACCACCACTCTAGAGTTTAGCATTTATCTTTAGAACCTGTTGGAGTGACTCTAGCTTTCACGTTGTCTGTTTGGGTTGATGGTTGAGTGGGAGTTTCCGATGGCCTTCTGATGGGAGCGGCTGGTGAGTGAAGGGCTAGGGGCGGGGCCACCACCCCAGCAGCTTAGAGGAGAGCGCTACAGACCAGCAACCACCACCCACCAAGGGTTCTCCCCACTTCCAACGGTAGGGACTGCAGCAGCAATACGTGACACCCCAACCAGTGTCCAACCACTTCCCCGTGACTTCAGTGGGAGGGGGGAGGGGGAGGGGGCATGAACAATACTAGTCACCATGGGATATATTCTAATATTCCATGGCTAGTGGTTTGTTATGGGACTCTCTCAGTTCTATGAGAGCCTGCACATAGCACATAAAGTTGATCATGGGGCTCTGGCCCAAAGATATAAAGCCCATAGTCTACCTCTACCCATGGAATACCATCGACTTATTCTGTGGACACAGGGATTGCAAGGGAACAGATGACCCGGAGAAGGACGCACAGTGAGCTGAGAGTGAGCGTGGGGTGAGGGAGGCTGAGCGAGCGTTGGCGTCCAGGCCGTGAAGGACATCAGCCCCGGATGAGCAAGTTTCCCGCGGTTAGGGCAGCCTCCCCCAGCGTGTGATGGACCCTTCCTCCCTGCCGATGCGCTCCCTGCCAGACCACCCCCACCCCACTCCAGATCTGGCTTCATCCCGCAGCTGTGCTGCCCAAAACAGTACCCTCAAGGCCCACCTCTCTGCCCATGGGGGCTCTCCAGCCCCTTCTCCTGGCCCCAATACCCTCCCTTTCCTGGGATTCCTGTAAACACCTGAGAGGAACTTGGTTAGTGTCCTGGGCTGGGCCAGGGGGTGGGCAGGGGTCTCAGAAGCTGGAATAGGGGGCCTGAGGTGGGGCTGGGCTCCACCGGCCAAGGCATGGCTCCTGCCTAGGAAGTCGGGCATCGGCCAGTGGGAAGCTCCTGCCCCATCCCTCTGCTGTGGATTAGCCAGCTCTTTGACCTCAGGGGCCACCATCATAGCAAGGAAAGTTCCTGGGGCTCTAGGGGAGGATCTGGGCTGGCCTAGCTCCCAGTTCTACTCCAGGCCCCAGCAGAAAGAGCTGAGCCCGTGTGGCATCGCCATGGTGCCACTTGGCCATTCTGTCACATCCTCCCCAATACTGGATCTTTCAGGATTAGTGCCCCGAGCTTGGGGGCCCCAGGCCAGCCTGTCAGGGATCGCAGGTCACTCCAGTCAGGCACAGATTGTCTGCACTCTTAGACAAAGCCAGTATTCTCCACGTGCTAAGGGTGTGCACACAGGCACACACGCACACATGCATGCACACACGGAGTGCAGACTTGTGTTCTGACGTGTACACCAGCTAGTCCCAGGGACAGAAGCCCTCTCCCATGCTGCAGCGGCCTATAGAGCCCATGCACTCCTGCTGGCTCCCCTGGGCCCACGGCCACAGCAGCCCTGCCCCTGGGGGCCTCTACACCCCGCCCCAGGTCTCAAGAACCCAAAGCTCTGGCACAAGCAGCCTCCATGGCTGAGAAGGTATTCTGGGCTCTCCCAAGCCTTTCCCCTGGAGCCCAGATGCCAAGATCCTCCTCCTGCCGCCCCCTCTTGTCCCCACATTGGACCTCCACTCCCTTCCCCAGCACTCACGTGCCCGCTGGTGCTGTTTTAATGCCCATACCCGTCCACCTTGGCTCTGAGACCCTCTCTGAGGTTCACCCCTCAGCAGAACACTCCTTCCGCCAAATGCTGGTGTGCGCATGAGACCAGGATCAGCTGTCACTGAGAGGGGCGTGTGATCCCCCTTCTCTGCCTCCCCGAGTCCTTCCCATCCACCTCCTCTCTGCCTGTAGCTGTGCACCTAGATGGGCGTGGGGCTGGGAGCATTTGTGAGTGAGTGGGGGAGGCCAGAGGCAAGGAAGGCGAATGTGGGTGGAGACCCGGCCCTGCAGGGATTGAGGGAGGTGAGATGCATCACCCAGGCCCCTCCAGCCTCACTCTACCCACAGGGCGGTCAGGTGGCCTCAGCGAAGAAAGCCAGGGCTCTCCATTTCCTCTTAGAACCTGGACTAGGGCCAAGCACAGCATGCTGGGCCGTGAGGGCGCTGCCCCTGCTCCAGCAAGCCCTCCCAGTCAGGCCAGCAGCTCCCTCCCCTCCGCTCCCCAGTACCTCTGCTCTCTCCTGCAGCCTCAGGTCCATGTTTTCTGTGAGGACGATCTGGTCTGTTCTGCTGTGCTGTGGCTGGCCTGGCCTCCATGTGGGGAGATATGTCCCGGGGGGTTGTAGGACCTCACAGGGGGAGGGCTGCCTGGGGCTGATGGCCTAGGAGAAGTTGCTCCTGTCCCATCTGCAGTCAGGGGTGGTGGGGGCGGGGCCAGACCACCTGCTCTGGACAGCTCCAAGTCACCCTCTGTCCTGCCATGTCCATTCACGTGTGTCTCGTCCATCTCTGCTCCTGTGCTGTGGGTTGTTCCTCTGTGGGTTCCACCACAAGCAGGCAGGGGGCTGGCCTGGGTGAGGGGTGGTAGCCAAGCCCCCTTTTCTGCCCACAGGCACACACAGCAGCAGTGAGGCCCCAGAGAAGACCCTGCCTGGGACTTGGGGAGCTACCACGGCAGCCTCCTGGGCCGCTTTGGGGGGGGGAGGTTCTGCCCCGAGCAAGTGAGTCTGAAGTGCTCCTCTCCGAGGCCCCTGCCTGTCCCCTGCCCGGCGGCAGAGAGAGTGTGGGAGCGGTGCTAGCCCAGGGTAGGGAGTGACGCGATGGAGGTAGGAGTGACCGGGCAGGCGTGGGCAGGGCCCCTTCGCAGGAGCTGACCAGGTTTCTGCTGGATACAGGCCCAGGTTGGGCAGCCAGGATCTGTGTGGAGTCGAGTGCCCCAGAAAGTCTAAGGGGGGAGGCATTGGAAAAATGGTGCCGCTCTGAGGGCCAGGCCTGGTGTTTTCTGTGTTGTTCATATTCTCTCTTTTTCTCTCTCTTCACTAATCATGTTTCTCTCTCTCTCTCTCCTCGTTTTGTTGCATGACTTGTGCCGGTTCTCGTGACTGTACTCTGCTCGTGTCTCTCCCAGACTGTCCCCAGCTAGCCTGGGACTTTTCCCCCGAGCCCCCGGCTGGGCAGACCCCTTGGAGCTAAACCCAAGGAAATGCCCAGCAACCCCCCACCCTGCCCCAGCCCCGTGTGCGCCCCCGGTGGCCGCCGCTGGTCTGAACAGTAAGTACATCAGCCGTGCCTGGAGACCAGGGCGGAGAAGCCAGCCCTGCTGGCTGAGGGCACTGACGCCAGGTTTGCCTTGCTCCAAAGTTTTTAAAAAAATGACCCTCTTGCGGACGCTCATCTCTCTCAGCCCATTTCAAAGCCTGGAAACCATCTCTGTGAGCCGCTGCCCATGCTGCCATTCCATCATCGCCAGTCCTCGGGCCTAGTGGGGCGGAGGGGCCCCAGGCCAGGCAGGCAGGGCCCCAGGGTCTGGTGGCAGGTGGGAACCGAGGCTGCTGGGGGCGTCTCACCCACAGGACGGCAGGGTAAGGCAGGAGCACGTGGGACTTGGTCGAGCCGGCCCTCTGGCCTTTTTCATGCGTTCCCCAGGTTTAGAGAGTCGGCCCCTCCTTTGTCTCTCTCTCTTCCAGCCACCCCTCTGGAGTTGGGGAGGGAGAATGCTACCAGTTTCTGACAGCACCCCAAACTGCAGATACACCAACGACCCAGAGAGGCTGGCTTCTTCACAGAGCAAGACCTAAACTCTTTTAGCCAATATAGCCCTCTCCTCAAAGTCATGGTTGATAGAAGAAGCAGGCCCAAGCGTGTCGGGGGGGAGGGTCTCTTTAGGAAGCAAAGGTACGAAGCCCACATCTACCCAGGGATCCCTGATGGTTGCCCCCTGCTCCCATCCCCTGCAGGGAAAACCAGCCCCAACATTGGACCCTTTAAAGGCTGCGGGAGCTGGATGCTCCAGGGGCATGGCACGGGGGTGGGGCAGAGCCATTGGAGGGGACTCAGCACTCAGAACCCCAGGAGAGGTCTCAGGCTCCACCACCCACCTCTGACCCAGCCCTGGGCAGGAACTGTAGGCTGCAGCTACCTCTACTGACAGACGACAGCCATCAGAGAGACAGCAGGTCCTGGTTCCCCTCCCAGATGGAGACGCAGCGTGGTAGGGCTTACTGCTTTCCCCTTGAGGTGAATTTGTGCAGGGTGCTATATGGGCCCCGACTTCCACACCGGCATCCACATTCTCCTCATACTTCCCTCCCCTCTCCCCGACCAGCCTCCTCCCTCGGCCCAGAGAGGAAGGGAAGCCAGGCGCCAGCCAGAACGGGAGCAGGACCGGGTGCGTCTGTGCGCCCAGGTGTGTGCCTGCAGACACGCCCCCAGTGCTAGGCAGCCTCCAGCCCCCAGGGAGGCCCAGCCCCAGTTATGTGGTGTCAGAGTTACCTTGGTAACTGGCCTTTCTGGCTCAGAGTACATCCAGGAGTGAAGCCCCTGGGTTTTGTCAAGAAACGCACTGTACGTGAAATGCTTTGCCATCTTGTATGACAGACTTTTTTTAAGTTCCAAAATTATGATGGGATTTTTTTTGGATTTGCTTTACGAATAAACCTGATTGGTCCATTTCTCTTTTGACTGACTGCCTCTTTGTAGTGACACGAGGTGCACGCGGCCGTGGCCCTGTGCGCGGGCACACCGAGCATGTGCCCGCGGAGAAGGGTCACCACTGCGTGTAGTTCCATGATGGGAACAGGGTCACGGAAGAGGGTCAAGTCGGGAGGAGACTGTCTCCAGCTTTTTGTCCCCTTTAGTCTTTCAGAGACCCCCCCCTCCCGTGGTCCCACTCGTGCTGGTGCCCGCCTTCCCTGGAGGCTCGCACCCTAGGAGAACCCACCTCGGGGCCCGAGTCAGCTCCGCCCCGGCCAGGGACAGTCTTCTTTGAGAGCCCGGAGTGGGGGGGCAGGCTCAGTCCCTGGGGGTGACGGGTGGGAGCCGCAGCCCGCCGAGCCCCTCTGCCAGCTCCAGGGGCTCCCACAGCGCTGCTCCTGGGCCTGGGAGAGGGCGAGCTCCCCGCTGCGACCGCACCTCCCCCGCTCCCCAGGTGCCCCCAGACCTCCTCCCAGGTTCCTCCTCAGGCTGCCACAGAGGCCAAGACTCGTCTTCCCCACCTGTGCCCATCGCTGCTGCTGTCCTCACACATCCATTCGCTCTGCTTCTCGGGGGAGGCTGCTGAAAGGAGACCGAGGAATGGGAGCCCCGCCCAGCCCATGGCTCGCTGTCACCGCCTCATGCAAACATCCCTGTCGTGCCTGCGAGAGCTGACCGGGCCTGCTTGGTGCGGAGCAGGGCGGAGGCCACCAGCTCGATCTGAGTGGGGCCGGAGCGGACTGAGTGACCAGCACTGGTCTGTGTGGCACGTGGGGCGGACTGCGTGGTCCAGCTGGGTCTGTGTGGGGGACAGAGGAGCCTGTGAGACAGGGCCGAGTCTTCATGGGGGGCAGATCATAGAGTGACCAGATCAGAGCCAAGGGGGGGGGTGGGGGC